>VUQG01022379.1:14466-26888 GCA_015106755.1 Etia nguti | reverse complement strand
ATGGTGGGTGGGTGGGGGGGGGGGGGGAGGGGGGGTTGTAGCATGAAGACATAAATGTCTGGCGGACAGTTCAGCAGCCAAGCCGGACTGGGTTGGATCTCCAACTGCTGGTGGGAGGTGGGAACTGCAACTCGCTTAAGCCCTATGGGACAAAAATGGCTGGAACCAATTAAGAGCTGTTGTATGAAGTCAGAACAAGGAAACTGAAAAAGAAAACACTGGTATAGAAAAATATTGGGATTGAAAAAAAAACTAAAACTCAAAAAGGAAAGGCTGACATTGAATGAACACAAATTTCTTGTTTTTTTCTGTTGTTTTGCATTTGCAGTTATTTTTTTTCTTTTTACTTTTACAATTAGTTTTTTGCTTTTTTCTATCTGTTTTTCAGTTCAAATCAATGACTGTAGAAAAGAAAAACTACAGTCATTGGTTTCAATCCTGTACCGCTGTTTTGGCCAGTGTGGGAGGGGATGAAAGGCGGGACTTCACTGCTGTTTTGACTGTAATTTGCATATAATTTGCATCCGCAGACTACTAGCTAAACACCTTAACTGAAAAACTTCGTAATGGATGTTACGAATTAAGGTGAAACTCTTAAACCGCACTTAAGGGGTTTCTTTGCTCTTTCTTGTTATCACTCTTAACTCGCTTATTAGTTTCAGACATTTTCCTTGCTCTAGGAGCCAGGCTGCAGCCACTGTAAGGTGTGGAGCTCCTGCTGCTGGACAGGCTTCGTTAAAGTGCTAATACAACGCATTCAGTAGCTAAGCATCACAGGACAGCAAAGTCCAGCGAATCGCATAAAGGGGAGCCATAACTAATTACTTATTTTGCTGTGATTGTTTTAGTGGTGTTGCCAACAGGGGTTAAATATGTTACCTGAGTAATATAGCTGATTTTCCAAACCCTTCTATAAAGCTACTATAAAAGGTACAAATTAGTGAGTCAATCTAACCATCATCATTAAGATTAACTAATGTCTACTAACCTCTAGATTTAGCCAGTCCATCATTATGGATCACTCCAAGTTTTATCAAAGTTTTGATAACGAACCAGTTTATGTTGCACTAAAATGCCTGGTTGTAAATAACACAACATTTGTATACGTCAACTTGTTTTCCAAGAAGTTTCAGAAAAACAAGCAAGAAAAACGTGATTTATAGATTCAATATCTGATTTAAATGTTTACAATGAATTAAGACAGTAGACGTGAGCTTTAAATTTACAGTCTATAAAATTTCACATGCGGAGTCCACAGCTTTATGGAGGGCCAGGAGTGAAAATGAACAACAAAATGAATTAATTAAATATGCCATTAAATAATTAATTCAATGTTTAATTAATTAATTCAATAAATGTATCAATAATTTAATAAATGTCCATTCATTTCATTTAAAACATTTAATTTGTTTCAGTTTGATTTAATTATTGGCACATTTAATTCATTATTTATTTTTATTTTTTTTAAATTCATTATTGACACATTTAATTAATTATTTAAGGATGTATTTATTTAATTCATTTTGGCACTTCTGACCCTGCAGCTGTGTTCTTGAATCAATTTTATCTGTCAACCTCACCCGTCAAAGTAGGGGGGCGGGGTTAACGCTGGCACTGGAGCTTGTCTAATATTTGATTGGTTACTGTACAAAGTAAATCAAGACAGGTCGATCCTAGATAATCAATCGCTATGAACTGGTGGTAGTGTGGACTTGGGGCAGCCAGGTATCCCAGAATGCATTTCAAAACACAAGCGGTAATGGTGGTGGTGCTCTACGTTAGGATTAGGATTCAACTTTATTGTCATTACACATGTATAAATACAGGGTAACGAAATACAGTTTGCATCTAATCAAAGTGCAAGAGGAGCAGATTATATACAGATATGGGCAGTATAAAAGGTGGGAATAGTTATGAACAGATTATGTACAAATAAGTTAAGTAGGGGAGACCGGGATAGTTGTAACATTTTTGACAAAGACCTACACAGAATATATCCCCATAGACATACAAATAACATAATTTAAGTTTGATGAGTTTAACTTCAAAGCAGATAATGCTATTAAAAATTGAAATAAAGTAAAAAAAACTTACTTTTTGGCATACAAATTACTTTTTTTCTTCTTAAATTGTCTGTTTTTGCCAAAATGTGCTAAGTTTTCACATGTGATAGAAGAACTGAATTGGGCATGTACAGGATGAATCACATCATTTGAAACTTAGCCCTGATTGGATAAATTGGAAGTGTTACAACTGACCCACGTTACAACTATCCCCGGTCTCCCCTACTTTCACACTCTTCAGCTACATCTCTAATAAAGAGCTAGATGGTTCAAACTTGGACATGATTGAGTCTTCCAAAAGGACAATAATCCCAAACACATATCAGAACTGGTTTTGGGATGGATGAAGTGGGCTAACATTAAGCTTCAAATCTGTATGTGTACTTTTGACCCTGTGTCGATAAGAGAAAATCCAAAATGAATTGTGCACCTAATTCTGTTTTTTTAAAGTCATTAAAGACATATGCCGTACAGTCATTCCAAGCTGGAAAAACAACGGTTCAAAGAAAACATTAAAAGCCTGAAATTACCAAGGCATTCATTCCCATGATGTGTGTGTATAAACATCTCACAACTAGTAGGTGAAGTTGTGTCAGAAACCTTTACTCTCACATTTATCACTGAAGATGACTTCGACTGATCATAGGACTATTTTGGTGGTGAGATTTTTTAATATCTTGGGTCACCTAGAGAAACCTGCAGGTTTTACTTCCATCTTTTATGTACAGCCTACATGTCACCTTTTATATTACCATAGTGTCTTTGATCACGCTGTCGCTCCATCCCTCATAGTCTTCAGGGATGTGGGGTTTGTTTCCATAGGGACAGTCAAAGCAGCGCTCCACATTGTAACCATAGTTACACAGCATCCTGAGAATCACCTGACACACATTACATGAAAACACACAATAACAAGAGTGAAGCTGGTGAATCTGCAGTAGAGATATACTGAATAAAGATGGCGGCTCACCTCGTCTTTGAAAGCGTACTGCAGCGCTGACGGGAAGTGAGTCGTGTTTATCCTGGCGTAATAGTTGACGTTGGCTCCGAACCGCAACAACAGGTTGATCAACTTATAGTTGCCCATGCGCAGTGCAACCTTAAAAAAAACAGACGCTGAATATTAAACAGTGGTATTATTTACCTGCAGATTCATCCACTCAGCTCAGGACATTGTACCAAACCTTTAAGGAAGCCACGCCCACATCCACGAGTTAAGGTCTTGCTTGCATAATAGGGAAGAACATTAGGTGAGATATCTGGGTGTCATCCTTGAGGAAATTTTAATCCTCAGACAGTCGATGTCATCAATTTCTGGCAAATTTGTTCATTTTCTGCATAAATTTATGATAGAAATGCCTTTTCTAATGTAAAGAAACCACATGACAAACACACACTTGTGATATTCTGCTGCTTCTTTAATGCTTTAATTTGAGAAAAAAGCATGTGGAGGGGACATACCCCCCACCCCACCTCTGAGATCAGCACCTGTGCTCGCATTTGTACCTGCAGACATTTGACCGGGTCCTGGTTGGTCATGGCTCCGGCCTCCAGCAGCAATTTTGCTGACGGCATATCATTATTAGAGACGGCAAAGAATAGAGCTGACTTCCTCTCATCATCGTAGCTGCGGCGAACCCAGGGGTGGAGCATGTAGTTGGGGTCGTATCCTGCGTCTAGCAATACCTGATGGGAGTTTGAAGATGAGGGAACATCTAAACTGGGAACTTTTGCACCAGTAATAAAAAGAAGTCGTTCTAACATGATGATTTAGCCCCAACAGACAGAAGCAGAAGACCCACACATTTCACACTATGAAATGAAGTTGCTTTGAGTCAAGTTCTTGTGCAAAAAATGTTATATTGTCACCATCAATCCCTCATTTAGGAGAACTCTCTCTATATAAATGGTAGAGCAACCAACGCATGCTGTTTACACCTCCTGTTATTGATTATATACACACACACACACACACACCTTGATGCAGTTTGTGTGTCCTCCCGCAGCAGCCGAGTGAAGGGGACTCATCCCACTGTCATTTATATCCCCCTTAGAGGTGACAGGAAGCAGCAGTTGCAGAGCTCTGACAGCAAACACACAAAGATACACATTTTTCATGCTTGTTGATTTATTCACTAAGTTCAAATTAAGGAGACATACAGTAGTGTGCAAAAGACTCAAGCTGCCCTTCATTTCTTTACAGTAAGCTGGGAAAATGGGGAACAGGTGCAGCAATGTACTGAAACGTGTCCAAACACACATGCAAATACGATAAAAACAGTGTTCGTACAACTCCAATGAGCTTGAAAGTCAGGATTCGTTATGAAGACTTCTGTCTTGTTTGGATGTTGGCTGCCTTTTGTTCAGTTCTCTGACCCTCCCTAATGACTGCATTAACCTTTAGTCTGAGTGAGTCCACTTCAGCTCACTGGATGACTTTGAAAAATGTAAAAATGACAAAGGAGAGCATCCATCCATGGAGAGCTTGTTGTTAAGAGTGAGTCAGTACGTTTAATTTCGGCTGTCTGAATTCTTTTAGTCTTCTTACCGATCAAACACTAACCTGCAACACTACACCACATTAAATAATAGATAAAGCATTAAAGAGAAAATGATGTGATTACAGAAAAACCTCTGTATTTTCACACTGAATGATACATTAAATGTCATGGTCCTTGGGTCTTGGACCCAGGGTTATGAGTTTTGGGGATGTTTATGGATCTTCTTGTTTTGTATTTTTCATAATCTTGTATTTTGGTTCTCTATCCCGTGTTATTTAGTCTTCTGTTTATGGTGTTCTGCTTACATTCCTGGGGTTTGTGATGATCCCGTTTCGTTCCTTTAGTTGCCTGACTGCTTCAGTTGATAATACGTTTTTAATAATCCCCTTATGTTTTCCCATTCTGTCCCTCCAGTCTTGTCTCTGTGTTATTTCCTGTCTTATATTGATAGTCTTTTGTCTCATGTGAGTTTGGTTCTACTTTCCTGTGTTTTTTGTTTTTGTTTTTCTGTGAATTAATAAATTATTTCAGTTTTTTCAATTATGAGACAATGAGGTTCCAGTACTTTTTCTATAGTTTTAAGGATTTATATCTTAGGTGTGGTTTCTATGATAATTTACAGCAGCATTTCTTTGTAATGTGGAAACCCTGAGATGAGTTTTGCTTTCATAATCATAAATGCATGCTTTATTAAATGTTTTCACAAGAAGTTTAAACACCTACTCCAGGTGTCCTCGGTGAGCGACACGGTGGATCGGCATGTGTCCCGTGTGTTTGGCAACGTTGGCATCGGCACCATATTCCAGCAGGAGGCTGATGACGGCTGGATTACCAGACGCTGATGCTTCGTACAAGATGGATGCCTCGTCCTGCGCCTGAGAGAAGACGTCAGCACCTGCAGGACAAACAACATGCCAGCAACATGCTCTTAAAGCCAAAGTGTGTTTTCTTCTCTTTAACCCAAGATTAGTTTCTTTATCAGCTGAATCTAACTCTGACAGTGACTGTCCAGCCTCTAATGGACCATTATCTAGTTGAAGCTTCTATCACCTTTCTTCAGCAGAATCTGCACCAGCTCTAGGTGACCTTCCTGAGCTGCCAGGGCCAGCGGTGTGAGGCCGTAGTGGCTGCGGGGGTCGGGCCGCGCTCCGGCCTCCAGCAGCACCTTTACCATCTCTGTTCTGCCAAACCGTGAGGCCTCGTGGAGGGGCCGGCGGCCGTGGCAACCCTCCTGGTGCACGTTGGAGCCACGCAGCAGCAGCAGCTTCACCAAGTCCAGGCGGTCTAAGCGGATAGCTGCCGACAGGCAGAATCAAACAACAACAAACATCACAGAGAAAGCTGTGAGCTAGAGCCTGGATTAGTGTCAGCTCTTGGTATTGAAGTCTGGAAATGCCATGCATCTTACCCACAAATAGCGGCGAGTCCTGGTTGTCATCCTGGATGTCTGGGCTGGCTCCATGTTTGAGGAGGAAGGAGGCATTTTCTAGAAGACCATGTTCTACTGCGAGGAAGAGCGGAGTCTGACCTCGTAACGTACAACATTTCACTGAGTCTGGGCCTGAAGCTGGAAAACAGCTGTCAGGTTAGTTTAAATGAAGGCCTTCATCATTTATCACACATCTGCACAGAAACACTGAAGCTGACACAAACCTTTGTACGTGAGCTCCAGGATGCTCTGGTTGCTCTGAGATGCTGCTTCGTGGAGAGGCATCCAGCCTCTGCTGTCTGCCAGTGAAAAGCTCTCTTTCTGTCTGACACACAGATCCCTCAGGAGCTTCTCATTACCTGCAGGGATTGACATTTGTACAGAGTCTCAGTCTGCAGCATGTAAACAGCAGAACCACTTTTTGTTGTTTTCTGTGAAGAATACAGTGGTTCAACAAATATATTTCCTTATAGAAAGAAAAATTAAGAAGAAGAAGACGAACAAAACAACAACAATGTTGGTGCCTTTCAAAGCACTCAAGGTCATCTGCAGCACAAAATTAACAACAAAGACAGTATTAAGAGAGATTTAAAATCCAGGAGAAATGATTAAAAACAGATGGGTGTCAAAGTCTTGCTGAAGAAGGTGAAGTGGTAATAAGTTCTGAAGATGACGTGCAGAAGGTTATGTTAGGCCTGAAGCAAGGAAGAGGAGGAGAAGAGCTGAAGCTGAGCGTAGGGAACAGGAAGGAGTCTAAGGATGAAGATATGCAGGAGCCAAATCACTGAAAGGTGGATACTTGGTATGTTGGGGAATGGGGAGCACGTGAAGCTGGATGAGAACAGGTGTAATATGATCAGCACACAAGATGATTCGGAGACTTTTGACACTGTGGGAAATATGGACCTGACAACAATCCATACAGACAATAAAAGGGTGTATGTTGGAAAGTGAGTCCTCAGAGCTAATGAGAATAACTTCACCTTTATTGCGATTGAGTCTGGGCTAAATGAATGTCAACCAAGTGGTGATGGCCTGTAGGTAGGAGGTGAGGAGAGGAAGGGGGAAGAGAGGATGTGGTGTTTTTTATGTGCCAGGGAAGGAGATGCAAAATCTTAGCATAAGAACTAAGCTCACTGTTGTGTTCAAGCAGTCACATGCTAGACTGCATTATGTCAAAGTCTTTTTCTTATTCCAGTTCTGAAAAAGAAAACAAAGCTTTAGATTGTTTTTATTATTTAACAATAAAATCAGAAGTGTTCATCTTGTCTCACCTTGTCTAACAGCAGTGAAGATCTTGCTGATGTCTGCAGATTCTGAGCTGCTGGAAAGAAAAAACAGAACAGAACAAAACAAAACAAAAAACCCACCATACTCGGTTTCCATCTGTTTTTTTTATTACTGGTGCTGTGTGATGTCCATGAGAGCAGATCTTGAATATTGTCACATATCAATCACAAAGAAGCTGCTTAAACAAACTTGTTTCAAACAGAAAGCAAACTGAGGGGCTGCACAAAGGTTCAGTATTATTTTAAAGAGTGAATCATGCAAAGCTGCTCTAAAGGATTCCAAAATAAAAATCCCAAGCTGAATATGAGCACAACAAGTTCCTTAAAACATGGCAAACACCTGATTTTTCCAGGTATCTGCTGGACTGACCTCCTGTCGTCCCGCGTTGTGGCATTTCTGTGTGTCTCCTTCTGCTTGTTGCTCTCCAGCAGACTCTGTTCAATCATGTACTGAGTGGCTGCATCGTCTTCATCATCCTCATCATGAATGCTGAACCGATCGAGCTCCATGATGCCAGAATAAATGATCACGGTCAGACCAGGTGAAACCTGCGTGTTTAGATCGGGTCAGCATTTAGTGAGTATCAGTCTCTAGTTTCTGACGTTGAAACCTGGCTGCTGAGTTAAAGAGGTCATATGTTCATGTTAATGCAGAGAAACCTACACAGGTCATTCCAGACACCAAAGACGAGCCTGTGGCCACGGCTCTAAAGAGACTTTGGATCTGGGTTTCTTTTCTGAGAACTTAATCAGATTATTTAATCTGTGAAACTAGTGCAAGAAATTTAGAAGCAAACACTTTGCTCTTTGATTTTGTAAAATAATCCTGCAGAATCACAAAAAAACAAAAACAAAACAAAACCCCAACCCGTAGCTTAACTTTGAATTTAAAACATGCAAGATTGGACTCAAGCTGTGGACCTTTTACTGAAGGTCATCCATCTGTCTACTGTCAAATAAAAGCTTTTCCATGGTGTTAACCTTTCGCATACACTCACCTTTCTTTTTATTAGCCACAGCTGCAAGCTTGCTTATTCATGCAGTTCTCCCATCATGTGGCAGCACAAGGAAAAACTGATAAATCTCAGTGATTTTATGGTACGACTGCTGTGGCTGATTTGGAGTTTTTCTCCACAAAACGTTGTTTTAACTCAACTTTTCCTTACATTTATCTTGTTTTGTTTGGCCTCAGTGTTCAGCTTAATTATTGATTTTGTCTTTTGAGAATCCTGCTTTTGTCTGTCTGTGAGCTAAATGGAATTTATGGTATTTATATAGCACCTTTCTACTCAGCTGGGCACTCAAAGCACTTTTTACTGGAACGCTTATTCATCCGATCATTCAGCACTTTTATCTATGCCTGAGTGCTTTCTAATAGTCTGGTTAATGCGTCGGGGCAACTTAAGGTTCAGGATCTTGCCCAGGGACACTTTGGTACACAGCTGGAGGAACCACTGAACCACTGACCTTCCAGTTAGTAGATGACCCACACAACCACCTGAGGCACAGCTAAGTTTCTTATGTTTTATTATTGTCTTCAGCCTGTATTAGTCCCAGTTTTTTTTTGTAAAAGGCAAAAATATCCCAGAGTGCAGGAGCACTGAGATTCAATGACACGATACAATGGAATTTTTTGGAGGTAATTGCAGGTTAAAGAAAATAATATTGGAGCTGTGGGAGGAAGCTAATATTCCAAGAAAAAATATTCAGTTTCAGTGATTAGTCTTAAAATATGGGAGAAAAAACATTATCGTCATAAAGCTACAAGGTGCGACTGCTGATGTGGTCTAAAATTAAAGGTTCTTGTCTAAGAAAAATACTCCTAGAACAAAAAGCAGCAGGAAGTGCTGTGGAGTGATTGTTCCAGGTCTGTGTTTTTATTCTTGGAAGCTCTTGAAAGTTCAAAATAATCCTCTGTCCTCAGGAACACAGATTTCCTTCCTTCTTATTTGTTTGTTTCTGAGTCACCTGAGAACTAAAAAACTGGTGCTACTCAACACATTATGCTCATTTTCAGACACACTGTTATTTCTGGACTCTACTCACAGATCAAAATAATCTTCATTTATCCTTTTCTGGGCCTTTAGTGCATCCCCTCCAGTCATCATCTGACTGAAACAAGTTGTTTTAGCTCTTCCCCCTTTTAAGCCATGTTTCTACTGATTGGCCACCCCTCATTAACGTTATTATGTTTAACAGCTACAGCAGGTGAATGGCTGAAGTGTCTGAGATGAGCATATTAGGGATGCCTGCTCTCTGTGACATCATACAGAGCCAAGAGTTGAAAAAACAGCCTGGAACTCAGTGTGTAGTGCAGTGTGAAGCAAGCATTCTTGGCTCACAGGGATTGCTTGGACCTTATTAGTTGAAACTGTGGCCATGTTTAATATGAGTAACCACCAATGTAACAGTATATATGTGTTAGGCAATAAGACAAAGCAGAATAGGTCCATGTTCAGGAGACAGGAGGCCTGGGTTCACCAGACCAGTTTAAAACTTTAAAGTAAAACCATCATTTCATTGTATGCTTCTGAGCTGACATATCAGATGTCACCTGTTTCCTTTACCTTGTGGTTTGGTGTTGGGTTGGCTGAGGAGTCCCTGCAGATTCAAAGTTGTTGTTGCTGAAAGCTGGCAGAAGGAGAAGGAGGAGGTCTGTGAAACCAGAGCTTTATATCCACACGGGTTCTGTCAATAAAGCTCCACAGCTTCCGTGTCCTTCAACAATCTGCTCATACAGCATGACTCCAAATACGCACATGCGATTTACTCACCAGATTAACACATCTGCATCAGAGACATCTCACATGTGTGACAATCCTGCAAAGCACAGGCTCAGGGCCCGTCATGTTTCCTCTGTGCAGCTACAACACTCTGGCTGAGAGGACGGAGGGATCTGACACCAGTTACTATATTTACCTGCTGTAGACAGACAGCGTGACACTGCAGGGTGGTTAGAGTTGTTTACCCTGAAACACCTCCACCCTCCAGTCTGTTTAGTGTCTGCTTGTCATTGTCAGCTTGTCTGCCTTATTTTGTTGACAATTTAGAATTAAAAAAAGAAACTGTTTACACAATTCATCAGAGTTTGCCTGAATTTTGTCATCAAATTATCCCAGTTTAAAAAAACAAAACACACCTCAGATTTGCCTGAAAGATTGTTTTCTTAATAGCTGGGTATTATCCCAAATTTCAGGTCCCTACTATCATTAGGTCATTAAATATTTATGACTGTTTTAGGATGTTTTTCTACCAAGTTTTATTAGGGGATATTTTTGAAGAAAACTCTCTAAGCTGTCTTCTTCAAATTGTTTAGAGCAAATATCTGGTACTGTGGCAGGGCTCCAGCTGTGGACCTGCCTGGCGAGCTTCACAGTGCTGGGCTGTGAGCACAGACCCCACTAAAGGTTGTCAGCTGGAGGTCAGTTTGTAGGGCTCTGGCAGTGCTCCTGCTTTTGGACCTGGCACAAAGGAGGCGATACCGGTCCCGCTGCTGGGCTGATGCCCTTCTATGGCCCTGTCCAGCTCTCCTTGTAACTCCTCCACACTTTTAAAACTCAGATGGAAGACAGAGTAAACCACCTGATGGCACTGGAGGAGCTACACTAGCCTGGAGGTACCACCTCACACTATCAGTGGCAAGGACGCAAGCATAAAGCAAAACTAGACAAATCAGGGAAAAGGAGAGAGGGGTGGTCATGGATTCAAAATTGTTTCTGGTTCCAACTTGTTATCCATGAAGTTTAACTGACTTTGTCTCATACTGTGACTTTTATTTATTTTAATCAGTGCAAAATGTAATTCAAACTTTTTCCACCAGAGGGCAGCATTTTACCGTGTTTACTGAGACGTTATCAGCGGGTACCTTCTGGGATGTCTTTTTTCTTCCCTTCTTTTTTTTTTTTCTTTCTTAGCTTGAAGCTCGTTTTCTCAAAAGGCATTTCGTTTTTCCAAGACACCACCATGAATGAACGTGTGTTATTAACGACCTGCTTAAATAAAGATTACACTGACTCACTGCAGCATCTGCTGTTACAAAGTGGTATCAGACTAAAACCAAAGCCTGGCGCAAATACAGCTTTATTTTATCTCCTTGGAAATTAAGTCATAGAGGCATGAAGCTTTTACACCATTTTTAAAAGAATAAGTACCCTTAAGTGTAGTTTTTATTTTTATTTCACTTCTTAAAATATTTTGATTTGTTTGTTTATATTGATTGTGTAACACTCCTAGTACCAAAGTAACTGGAAAACTAGTTTTTAAAACTTAAAAATAAAAAATAATAACATAGGTTGGGCCACAAAATGCCATCATTTTGTGAAACTGAACCACAACCAGGTCAGCAGCAGTTATTTCATGTTTAGATTTTTTCCTCTTCTGCTGAACTAAAAAGATCCTTTTGGGGGATAAACCACCGGAGGACTTTGCTCGGTATGACCCAAAACATGTTGTTCTTTTTACATTAATGGCAGATCTGTATGGCTGCACTTGTTTGATCCACAGCATTATTACCCAGCTTTCTGATCTGAGATCAGGTATAACTTTGTCTACATTCAAAAACAGACTCAGAACCTTCATATTATCCCAGACCTGCACTTAATAACTCTGTGTCAACTTATTGGTGTTACCATATGCTGCTTTGCGTATTTCTCATCTCTAAACTCAAAACACTTAGTTATTTACACAAGTCACATAATTTTGTTATATAGCTATTCTTTTCTACCAAGTCCAAACTGCTCCATCTACGGGGTTCAATGTTTTTTTTTGGTCATGACATTTATTAAACTAATATTACAGGAAAAAAAACAACCCCCCCCCCACTCTGCATATGCGTGTGCTGTTTTATGCAGGTTTGAGTCACCTACATATTTTAAATTATTTATGTCACATGAAAGGGTGAGCGCAAAACAACGACCAAACTGCAAAAATATGTTCATATGTGAAACTTGTTTTTGCTACTGTACACAATGAATTTTTACAAAATTAAGTTCTTATTTTCAGGATATATACAGAAAAGACTGACATAACTGGCCTGAATTAAATGTTTAAACGTAAGCCAGTCTCTGGTAGTGTAGTTTAACCTGAAATTCAAGCAAAAACAGTTTGCATGATTCACTGCTTAACAGTAGCAAAAACATCA
>VUQG01022379.1:0-14446 GCA_015106755.1 Etia nguti | reverse complement strand
AAAACATCAGTTTAACTCACTAACAACTGTGCCTTAAAAACTGAAATGAAAACATGAAGAAAACAGGCTGGAATTGAAAATGTGTTTATTTTATTTTATTTGTTGACTGTTTATGATCTTGGTCTCTCCTTCTTGCCTTTGTAGAGTGCCAGCAGAGACACGTTGGCCACTTTGACCACCTTGAAACGAACTCCGGGAATGTCACCGACGGCGTGACCTTTACGTCCGAAACCTGCCACCAGAACCTCGTCGTTCTCCTGCAGGTCCAGAAATAGAGGCAGAAGAGGTTAGAAGAGCGAAAACTGAGAATAGAGCTAAATTATACATTTAAGAACTTTTAAGGACCCAAGAGAAAATTAAAATGAGATCTGTAGATACACGTACAGATCATAAACTGGAGAAAGTTAAAATCAGTGGTTTAGTTTACTGCAACTTAGAGACATTTCATACATAGACACTCAACTTCACATAAATAGGACTATTGCGGACACAATGGCTCGATGCTTTTGTTGTAGAATCTACATAAACAATTTTCTTAAGAACAAACTCGCCGCTTCCGTTTACCTCGATGAAGTTGAGGCAACCGTCGTTGGGGACGAAGGCGGTGATCTTCTTGCCGTTCTTGATGAGCTGAACTCTCACGCACTTCCTGATGGCAGAGTTGGGCTGCTTGGCCTCCACACCACTACACAGAGGAAACATCCAAAGCTCTTTAAGTTCAACCCAAACACCCTTGATTGTGGATTTAATGAAGAAGAAATCAAAAGACCAAGAAGCTGCTTTATATCTTCCTAAATTTAAAGTGTTAGCCGGTGTCGTGATTCTTACACTTTCTCAAGTACGATCCCCTTGGCGTGAGAGGCTCCTCCGAAGGGGTTAGCCTTCAGGGCAGTGCCCAGGTGGGCCTTCTTGTACTGTTTGTCGTGCCATTTCTGCTCACGCCGGTGATTGCGGAGCTTTCTGGCAGTACGCAGACCACGACACTTTCCTGAAAGAGGAAAAAAAAAGGAAAAAAAAGCCAATGTCAGTACAGTCAGGTACCACCTTTAAGATGGAACTTCAGACCTTCCCAAGTCATGTTTAACTCTTTCCCCTCTTGGACGCCTACTAGGGGTAACTTAAGTTATCCCCGTTTGTGCATCAGTTAATGAGGATGAACCTATACAGCAGGCATGCCCAAAGTCTGGCCCGGGAACCAATTGCAGCCAAAAAGTCTGGACAACCCTCCATTACAGCTTACTAGGGCCACCCTTGTAAACCCAGAAAGCTGTTCTAATAGGTGTCAAACCACTTCTTTAATATACAACAAGTGTCTTTGTGGGGAAAAGAGCTAAACATCAAACACAGTGATGCGGCAGATCAATTAAACGGACTCCTTAACGAGACAGACAAAAAGGAACACAGATGCTTCTCTTCGGTAGGTATATTAGAAACTGTTTAGCCCGCTGTTCCGAGGGCAGAAAAATTTCACCATCAGTCCCTATTCAACAGAAATCTGATTTGTCAGGCATCCTTTCAATGAGACCCACCTCGTGGTGTGAGTACATGGCTTCAGTTAAGCTTTATTTGGCAGAATTTTGCCAACATATCAAAATTAATGACAGCTGGATAAGCGCTGGGCTAAAACCGCAGAGAACAGCTAAAGCTCGATGCTCTCACAAAGACAACCTCCGTCTTTCAAAATGACACTTAACCCCCACTGGGTGTCACTTTAACGGCATTTACAAATCTTCTTTTTAAGTACAAAACAAAAATAAGGCACAGGTAGCTTAAACTGTAACGGGAACCTTTGGTGTGCTGAGCTAATGCTGCTAACACGCCGCTAGCCGCTCAGACATGTTATGGCCGCTCCACGTTGCGGTTTCAAAGAAGCACAAAAACTGATTTTTAAAAAAATAATCTGCCGAATATTGCCGACACAAACGAGTTTAAATCTGTTCGTAAGACCTTCATACGGGGCACTGTTGGGAAAAACCCCCCACAGAAGTCACATTTTTGGGGTATTTGAGGTGAAGTTTGAGACGTACCCATGATTGCTGAGCGAGCCTGGGATGGAAAGGAAGGAACCAGGATGCACCGCGGCGAAGTCTAAACCGAGGCCCCCGCCCGGGCGTGGCCACGATATATGCCTGATTACAATTATGCCATTTGACGCCAATGTTTTCATATTTAATTCTTGCAGAACAGATAATTTGGACTTATTTTAGAATTTGGTAATTATACATACAAGTAGTGTAGTTTTATTTTTGAGAACCGCTAAATTCCTTCTTTTATTTTTGTTTTTACTGTTTAATCTACCTTTCAGTCAGTCAAACTATCATCATATTTCACTCCCGACCCTCCCGTTTTCTCAGCTATTAGTGTTTGAGTAATTTACTGTATTGTTTTTATTTAAAAACTGAAATTAAAGCGGAACTAAATAATTAATTCTTGGATACCTAAACCTGCAACTAACGGCTAATGAATGTCTGAAATAAACTTGTTAGTGCCCTCTAGTGGACAGAGTATGTAGTTCACAAATGTGACAAATTAAAGGAAAACCTTGAATCTAGGTATGAGTGACAAATTCAGCAAATGGCTCCTTCACACTTCATCCATGAATCTTCACTGTGGTCTTCCTTTTCCCATTTTTGTCCAATATACCCACTACCCCTCCTCTACATGTCCAAAGTATCTGAGGTGTCCCTCTCTTAAACTAATTTCTAATCCGGATTATTCTGGTAACTTGCAGCAAAAATCTTAGCATCTTCAGCTTCAAAACATACATCATACCAGGCCTCTTATCATCCTGTAAACCTCCCCTTTCAATCTTTCTGTCACACTCTCTTCTTCCACTCTTCTCTGCACAGTTCATTGCTTTGGATGGTTGACACCAGGTATTTAAACTCCTCTCCTGTCACTACCTCTGCTCCTTGCATCTCTGGTGCACTGATGACAAGAACTTCACTCACAATGACTGCTCGGCAGCAACATTTAGCTCTATGTTAAGGGTTAGGACCATGATGTTTCTGCATTACTGAGATAAGCAGGTGACTGAGAAGGTCAGTGCAGGACACGATCAGCCTGTTGATTAAAACCAAGAATGCTGGGTGTGAGATTTACCAGGAAAAGCTGGAAATGTCCTTAGAGAGGTCAGTCTGATTTAAAAACCATGATTTGTGTTGGAAAATCATGGTGCATGAAGATAATCGCCAGGCAATAACACAAAAGCATGAACCTCTTGACCTCGTTAGTGTCTTTTGGAGGATTTTATGCCGTTATCTGACTAATAAAATCACTTGCTGTGAGATAAAGGTTTTGGTGAGTGAAATTCTAGCATTTTATTAGCACCAATTCACAGATATCTGAGTTTTTCTGATTCACCCATAGAATGTGTGAATATTTTTGTATCAGCTGCTCCATTTGGTCACCACCACCACACATCGTCTTCCTGCATCTCACACTATCTCTTGCATCCTCTTCTGCCACACAAACCCTCTGCATGTGCCTGCCTAATTCCTAACCACTAGACCACCAGTGAAACTCATCCAGTTATTATTAATACTGTATAGACTGTAGATACAGATATACTGTAGATACGTCTGTGAATAGTGTAGTAAAGTAAAGAGAATGAAGTTTAAGCCTCTAAGCTTTAAATAAATAAATAATGTTGAATCTTAAAAATGCAGATCAAATGCAACTGCAACAAATGACTTAAACACAAAACTTATTTTTTTGTTTATTTATTTATTTATTTATTCAGATCTAAGAAGCTTAAACTTCATTCTGTCTTTACTTCACCACACTGTTTACTACAGTACTGTTGATATAAAACTAAATCTGGTACATACAGCAATAAATCCAATAAAGTCAGAAAGGCCAGATGTGATCCACAAGCCACTGTTTTCCTGCTGGCAATGCATTGTTATTGTAATTGTATTGTGTACATTTTATTCACTGGTGTCTCTGTAACAGTGCATCTGAAAACAGTTTTCATACACGACAAACATATTTACAGACAAACAGCTGACCAGTGCTTTGCTTTATGTAATCATCATTTTTGCTGCCTTTAATCTCCAGACATTAAATATATTTTTACTGAGCTGACCTGAAAATGACAAACTGAGGGAACAACAGTGTGTTTGACCTGTGGGTGGGGCCCCTGTCACTGTGCTCGCCACTGCTGTGTCCTGTGATTGGCTAATTCTGCCATCTGTCAGGGGGGTTTAAAGGCATGGGGCAGATTAAAGTAGATTAGGATGGGCAGGGAGGGAGAGAGAGCACATGCTGGCATCAGACTCTGGTCACCACAGCGATGGCTTCACCAGGGAAACATTGCTGCATCCTCCTCCTCTTCCTCCATCTGCAGGCGTCTGCCTGCCTCCACCGAGAACCTGCAGACAGGTAGGTGGAGAAACACAAACAGAGCAGGTGTAGTAGCTTTAAGTTTGCTTTTGACCTCTCCTAACTGTCTAATATTTGATTTGTGCTATGCTCACCCCCAACTTTCTACTCACTACACCTCATGTGGTGCTATGGTATAGCATTTATTTATTTATTTATTTTTAATTTGAGCTCAGAGGAACAAGCTCTGCACCTTTTCCTGCAAACAGATGCCTACTTTCACATCTAGCACACACAGAGTAACATTATCATCCTTTTGTACTAGTGTGTGTGTGTGTGTGTCCATGTGATTAAACTAAGCCCCACATTCACTCTCCTTTTAGCTCCACCAAAGCCTGAGAATGAGATACCTGCTTAATCTGGAGACAATGAGCCTGGAGCAGAGAGTTAGCATGCCATTATCAAACCGAAATCAGGACCTAAAACAGGCTTTGGTGATCTGCAGAGCTCGGAAGAATTCTTTGTGGCCAAACAAAGTCCCCAGTTACTTCAATAAAGCATGGTGCTAGTGACACTATCTAATGACATATAATGTTTCTTTGAGATGCCATCAGTGGTAAGACAGGAGTCATTTTCAGCAGAATCATGAGGCCGTTTTGATTCACATTTAAAAGCCCCTGGTTTCTTTAAAGTGGGAAAAGTTTTTTCAGACCCATCAATTAAAATACATAGATTTTTAAAGGATAATAAGTATGCAAGTTTTATTAAGTACTGATCTAGCAAAAGTAATGCTGATTGACTGGACTACATTTGATCCTGGTGCTCTCTCTATTACTTGAATTTCTAAACTGATGGTCACGCTTTATTTTCAGTTTCTATTACTCTTCTTCTTTGCTGTTGATGGTAATAGACTCTTTTTTTTTTTTTTTACTGCATCAAATAGAAGTGGTAAAAATGAAGGCAATGCACAAGTGCTAAAAACTGAGCATTTGGAGCATTTTTAATGAAATTATATGACAAATAATACGGTGCCACTGTGTGTCCAGAACTGATTAGCAGGTATTAGTTTGTGTATGTCACAACTGTACAGTTTATGGATGCAGGTCTCTAAACAAACCGCTTAACACTGATGTGTGGCAACCGAAATGCTAGTGCCGAAACTTTAAAAAGTGGTTTCTAGAGCCAATGAGTGACATCACGGTGCATGTCCATCTTTTCTATACAGTCTGTGGTCACATGGAGTGAAATGAATAAGTGAATGAATGAATCCCAAATATTTTCACCAGTTATTTTATATTTTCCAAAAGACGACAGAGTGAAAGACATCTTTATGACACTTCTTGTATTTATTGATCTTAATAATATTTTTTCCCCAAAGTTAACTAAACGCTTTAACCCATATGTTATACATGTCTATTTTCAGTTTTTTAAAAACTGTAACCTGCCCTTTCCTTCAGTTTTAGCAAATAGAATCATGTTCTGAATGCTTTGTTGTGAAAAAACACAAGAGGAGCACTGCAGACTCTCTGTAGGCTCCTCTTGTTAATCTTTTTTGTTTTACTTACTTACTTTATTGTATTATTTACGTTATTATCAGAGTGGGTACTATGCCGGGGTGGACAGGGGTTGAAGATCATGTTATACACATTTGTTCAATATTCCTTCCTGCACATCCCAAATATTTAATTATTTATATCCTGTTTTTATATCAGCTTATTTAACCTTTCATCCCTTTCGGTCTGTACCATAGACTGTATATGTCACTGTTACCCTGTTTTGCTGCCAGTCTGGTCGCTGATGGGGCCAGTAATGTAAAAAATTAACATCATGTTGTATCATGGGACTTGAATCAAGTGACTGGGACCAAAAATTTATCTGGAACATGATCACAGGATAATAAATGAAAGTGAGCAGTAGGTCTGTTTTTCCCTTCATACACTTTTGCAGCCAGAGTAGATCATAAGAAAGAACACAACGTTTAATACTTTAATTCAAGTCTATCAGTCGATGGTCAGCAATCACTCACCTCACTTGCTTCCAGAGACCTCACAACACCTCTTAATACAAACCAGTCATCGTCCCTTTGTTTTCTGCCTCTTGCTCACAGAGATTTTATCTTGACTCTTGTTTGTTTAATCCTCTTTGTTCCTTCTACCTGCCAGCTTACTTATTATATCTCTGACACGCTAATGAGCTCCAGCTCATCCAGCAGAAGTCTGTTAGTAATTCCTGGTTGAGGCTAAAAGCCAGAGGAGACTCAGGCACCTCCCTTTCATCTCTTTCAGTTTGTTTCTTTCTTTTTAATCTCTGTTTTAGCACAACTAATGTGTAGAATCATGCCAGCCGTATATGGGTTATTTTCTCTCCTGTAAGCCATTAAACATATGGAGGGTGTTTACAAAATCATTCAGTGTCTGCTTTCATCTGGTCATACTTGCCTTTAGCTAGACCCCAATAGGATGATTACGTTGCCCCGTGTCTTTTGAGTGTGTGCATCAGCAGCTGTTTATGGCGTTTCACAGTGTGCAGCTGTTGATGGTAAAGGATTGAGAAGCTGTAAAGTCTTCTCTGGCTGCAAGCCACCCCATCCTTCATCCTCGGGGTCTGTGTGCTTGTATTATGCAAACAGTGCAATCCCACAATCCACAGCCCAGTGCCCTGACCCAGCACAAGAGAGCAGCTAAACCTTGTTTTTGGCTGGAGGGGCTGTGGGAATGAGAGAGGATTTGATCGCTCTATTGTCTGATTCTCTGACCCGATGTACATTTAAAATACATTCAGTATGTGCGGCATTTTATTTTACATTCACTGAGAGGATTTTGATCTTGAGAGTACCCATACAGAGATGCACCCTGCTTTTGGCTCATTTAGATTAGATTATCCATAGCTGGACAATTTTGGCAGATTATTCAGAAATCAGGCTGCAGCTTTAAAAAAACAAAATCACTGCCCAGAGTAAATGCATGCTTGTATTGTACATACTGTTTGTTAAATAATGTGAAACGACTACTAAACATCCACATATTTTTACTAAAAGAGAGACTAAAATTACAAAATCATAGAGCAGAAAGTTTTTGCAGATTTATTAGGCTGTGTACAATGACGGCAAATAGACCAAGAAGTTAAACATACTCATGGGTAGAAGCAGCACTTATGTATGTATTTTACTTAAGTAAAAGTACAACACAAATATAGAATTTTTTAGTAGAAGTCCTGACTGTAGGGCACTTAAGAGCACTTCCTGTAGAGCAGCAATGTTCTGTCCTCTTGTGTATGAAAAATCTAACATCAGTACCTGTAACAGTCAAACAAATCATGTTAAGCAGCACAAGCATCTGAAAGTATAAAACTGCAGAAAGTGTAAAAAATCTAAATAGAACTTCAAAACTGTAATCTCCTGGTAGTTGTCTTGTACTTTCTGCTCATATATTCTGACCGCTGCTTTACAGCATCAGTAAGGAGTAAGATTTAAAGATTAAAGGCTCATGGCTGAGCTGTAAAACCTTAATTTGAGAGCTTTTGACTAATAATCATTAATCTTCAAATATATATATTCTTACATATTGCATATTTAGACGTGTTATTTAAAACTAATCAACAAATCATGGAAGGTCTATATAGATAACAGCTATTGATCTGCTAACTAAATTAGTTAGCATTTAGCAAGACTGATTAACCTAGTATTTTCCTTTTTTAAATCATGAATAAGGAAGCAACTACACTCACCAGGCACTTTATTAGGTACACCTGTTCTGCTGCTCCTTAAAGCAAATATCTAATAAGCCAATCACATGGCAGCAACTCAACACAACCAGGCATCACAGTGAGAAAGAAAGGTGATTTAAGTGTCTTGAACCTGGAATGGCAACCATATCTTGAGTTTACAGAGAATGATCTGAAAAAGAGAAATTATTCAGTGAGAAACTGTTTTCTATGCTTTGCTGATGTTAGAAGGGAATGGACGGACTGCTTCGGTCTGATAGGAGGGCAACAGCAACTCAAATAACCATTTATTACAACCGAGGCATGCAGCAGAGCATCTGTAAATGAAGAACATATCAAACCTTAAAGCAGATGGGCTATCAGAGGAAAAGCACACTGGGTTCTACTCCTCTCAGAAAAGAAAAGAGAACTGAGGCTAGAATTCATGAAAACTGGAGAACAGCAGACTGGAAAAACATTGTCTGGTCTGATGAGTCCCAATTTCTGTGGCAACATTCAGATGGTAGGGTCAAAATCTGGTGTAAACAACATGAAAGTATGGATCCATCCTCCCTTGTATCAACTGTTCAGCCTCCTAGTGGTCTAAAGGTATAGGGGATATTTTCTTGGCACACTTTGGGCCCCTTATTGCCAACTGAGCATTGTTTAGATGTCCATTCCTTTCTGACCACAGTGTACTCGATTGTTGTTACACGTGTCACCAACAATACTACTACTACTACTAACAGTAATAACACATTAATGGAAAAAATCAAAATGTGATGGAATAGTTTCAGTGGATGAATCCAAAGTAAGTTGCTTAACTTTGACCAAATATGGTCAAAGTGCAAAGCAGTAAATTGAGATAGAAAAGTTTATTCTGGGCCTTTTTTTTTGCCTCGTGTGTTTTCTTATCATTCATCAAAATGTAAAACAGTTTTTCTAAAATTGTTTCTTTGTTGTTGTTGGGGTTTTTTCTTTTTTTTACCTGTGCGCCTTTCACTGTTTAAAACCGGCTGCGGTCAGCCTGTACAGGGTCACACCTCTCTGCTGCTCTTAACAGCATCTCGGGATTTCTTTGAACAGGTGGAGTTGCTCAGCTGTTTGACAGGTGCCACAGCAGGTGGTTGTATACCTGGTTCAAAGACAATGTTTTGACATCTCTCCTGCTGTCCACTAAACCCTGGCTGATGACCTTTGCGTGGTTTTCTCAGTGGTCATTATTAGGCAGTAAATGAATCATTAATATCAATCAGACTGGTTCCACTGTCTCTTTATTATTTTTATTATTAGTTTTTATTGTAACAATAAATATTTTCTGTAATTCCAGATTAAAAAGAGGATGGACTGTAGCTTTAACCTTGTTATTGTTGCCTGATCCAGCACATCGATCTGAACCAGCTGAGGAGTCATCACATAAAACCTTCAATTTTTACAAAGAAAACCGTCAATCAGACCTGCTGCTTTATGCTAAGTTGATTCTAGCATTAGATCTCAGTCCATTATGTTTCTGCTACAAGACTCTGTCTGTAATCTGGGTCAGAGTGTATCCTCTCAACAACTACCCACCTCTTTGCCAGACTGATCACTGTTATCTTAACTAATCCACTGGGTCAGCAGCCGGGTCACTCAGGTGTACTCTGAGCACTTACACTCTCATGGGTTCCTCCCTTGTTTAGTTTGGATTTCTATTGGGTGATTTGGCATGATGTCATTCTTGCATTATGCACAAATCAGCATCTGAGAAGTGAAGATGAATAACACCAATTATCAGTCTATTCGTTGATGTTTTGCAAGAAGGAGCAAGAGCCGTCTGAAAAGTCCCTCCACAGACTCTGCGTGAATAGAGTCAGATGCAAAACAATCTGCAGCTAGATCAGTTTGTGAAATCAAGAATATTTAATCTTTAATGTGTTTGCCTTCTATCAAACTTTCTGAATCCAGTTCAACTCCAAAATGTAAGCACATCTAAGATGGAGCTGAACCAGTTCTGCCAGGGTGCCTTTTGAGAACCAGGCCACATTTTGATGGGTCTGAAAATCCATTATGATGAAACGTTTTCAGCAGAAGTCTGAGAATTTTATGTGGGAAGAAACTCAAACAGAATTCACTGGTTAAGTCTATCAGTCACTGATGAATTTAATGAGGTAGCAAAACTGTTTTCTAGTGACATACTGGCGCAAATCTTTAAAACTGGTTTTCGATTGGGCACTAGCATCACATCAGCAAAAAGGAGCAAAAAGGTGCCTGCAGGTGTTAGGCTACCAAAGTGGGCCAGAGAAGGACAGCTGGTGGCTTTGATGTGGTTAATGGTCCACATTAATTAAGCTTTTATGACTGTTCTATACCATTTTGAGCACAAACTAGTTTAATGTCAATGTCATGTGTATATTTGATTTGGTGTGTAATTGTTAAAAGGTTAAAAGGATTCAAGAAGTTTTAAAAGTTTCTGATGGTTGCTTAAGTATGTTAAGCAGTTAAGTATGAGTGAATCAGACTCTTTTAAACATACTTTCACTTTAAATCTTTGATTATTTTTTTTTGCCATTTAAGAATAAACACAATTCGTGTGAGACAGTAAATTATTTAATATTTCACAATCACGTTATAAAGATTTATTTTTTCCCCATAAGATGATTTTTTTGACATATATATATATATATATATATATATATATATATATATATATATATTTTTTTTTTTTTTTTTACCATAAGTTCAACTGATAATAAGTCAGACTTGGTATATAAAATTTCACTTGTTGTTTTCGAATACTGATATTCAACATTTTAACCTATTAATTTATTTCATGTATTGAAATCATTAAAAATAAAAAATAAAGTTACAGAAGAAAAATAACTTGTGGAAAACAACTGTGCTGATGCCAAATATGAAGAAAAACAAAGTGAGAAGAAATGACAACGATAAATATTTTACTGATTCTCCTTTCAATTCTTTTTGCAGTGCTGCTGTTTCTCTGGAATATGGTGAGATCTATTTATCAATCTACTCAGACTTCCTTTACTTCTTCCTCCTTATTTCAGTTATTACATTATATGTAACAATGATGATGTCTAAGGGGGGTGGGAATAGGGGGAAATATAATAAAAGGATGGAGTACAAATAGCCCCATCCGATAAGGAGGAGGTCCAAGCCAGTGACCACACTTCCTACACGTGTCGGAAGTGTGGTCATTGTGAAACAGGGGTGTAGGAAGATCTGAAAAGCTACCCTCTAGTGCAGCATTGTGTTTAGAAGTCTGTTTTGATTTGGTTATATTTCTCATATTTTACTATAAAGGTTAAAGGTATAACATGTATATTCTTATGGCTTATTTATTTAAACAAATCCTGTTGTCTCTGCAGACATTGGGAGCAATAAAAGGGTGAAGGCAGGGCAATATTTGGTACCTGCACAGAGAGGATTTGGACAACTCCAGGTAAAATATGAGTGGGGAGGAAAAATGTAACCCCATAATTTTCTATTAAAGTTTTGCTGATTTTTAACTTAGAGGTTGTGTTTAAAAATACAACATGTCAAAAGAACCATTTAGTTGCTGAGAATGTAAATAAATGGAAGACGTGTCACTATTTAATCCTAATCTAAAAATGTGCAGCCAAAATGTCACATATGTCAACTGTCCTAGCTTGAAACATGACTTAAATTTCTGTGTCAGGTTCATAGTGTATATATCGGCAGATTTACTTGCTTTTTCAACAAATCAAAAAATCTTTGTTTAAATTTAACAAACCTCCCAGTTTTTTGGAAACAAGGTTGTAAGAGTGGGAAAGAAAATCATGTCCTCTCTGAGAAAATGATGACGCCTGTGTTCAGAAGCATACCAGGAAAATATTGGAATTTATGAAGCACAAAATTCTCATTAAAACACATGCTTTATTAAAAAACAAAAAAAACAGACATGAAACTGCAAAAACTGTTAATGCCTTTACATAAAAATTGAAAGTTTGGCTTTAAGAAGTTGAAGTTTGCTTCTTCCTGCCTCCAGTCTTCAGATGCATCACGCAGGAAATTACTTCAGACACCAGAAGCTGCAGTTCCCCTCCCTCCTCTAAAGGTTCAGTGAGCATGAGTAACATTTTCTCCAACACAATCAGTCAGTTTATATATTTTAGAAAGAAGTTTTATGAAGTTTAATTTTCTACTTTCTAACCGGTTGTATCTACCCACCAGGTGTTGTCCGATGGGCAGCCGTGTCTCTTGTTCCAGGCCAGGAAACTGTCTCTCCGCTATGACAAGCAGAAAAACCTGGACCTCACAGAGCGAGCCTTTTCTCCTCAGAAACCTGTCGACACCAGTCAGTCTGTCTGCCGCAAGGACAAAGCCACGTACGTGCACCTTCCTACTTGTCTGTCTGATGTATGAGAAATGTCACAGGGTCTAACAAGAAGATTATAATCCCAATTTAGAGACAAAAACAATGCAGTGTGTCCTGTAAAGAAAGGTCCAGGTGTGCTGTACATCTGAGAGTCTTACTTGGCTGTTTGTTCCTCTGTAGGCTGGTCATGAGGTTTGGAGATGTGGAGGATTTGAAAGGCCTGTCCATCAGGTTAGCCATGCCACTAAATATGATCACACTAAGCATTTTGTACACAATACATGTACATTTGCCCTGACTGTCTCCTCTCGCCTCTCTTTCATCAGACTGCAGCTGTCCAACACCTTTTATGAGTCTTCGGGGCAGTGGTGGTTCTCGGTGGACAGCGTCTCGCTACTCTACAACATTTCTGAAGAGGCTGTGTTCAATGCCAGCGAGGTGTATGCTCCAGCTTCCTCCTCCTACCGCTGCATCCACGTCAGCAGTCTGGAGCGATACAGTGCCCTGCTGCTACCTGGCACTGACCAAGCCCGCCGCTGGTCCATCACCTTTACAGACTTCCAGGTACCCGTCTCTTTACTCTGTGTCTGACTGATTCTTTAAAGGCGGTGTTTCATTTCTTGTATGGTGTCTGGAAGACATAAAGTCTTGTTAGAACATTTATTAATTTTTCAGTGTTTTTTGTGGTCAAGGGTCATTTTCTCTCTAGTTCAGTACTTTGTTAACACATCTTGACCTTAAATGTCCAAATGAGGAAACACAAAGCTGGGAAAACAGCGGTATACTGTCAGCACACAGACTCAGAGACTGGCAGAGTACAAGATTTACACAGCTGAGCAGGGAGAGGACACAATAGAGTTTAAAAATGACCAGTAACAGCTTATAATTGGAGAAATACAAAAATATAAAAATAGAACAAAATTTAATGCAAAATGCAAGTTTTAAATGGTTTTGAAATGGTTTTCCAATATTTAAATCACCACAGCGAAAAAAGCAGTCAACCCCTCCTGAGGTTATAGCTAGTTGTATCACGTTAATGAGTTAATAATAAATTCCAGCTCTGAATTTGTATTCTCAGACTACTTAGACTACTAGCATAGCTTTGCATGATTCACAGTTCAGAATAGTCCTTATTTGACTTATACTGGACCACAGTGCAGCCCCTCGGTTCACAAAAGCTGTTTTAGCTCCTCTCTCTTTAAGGCAACTTTCTTCTATTTCGTGCCCCTCATAAACATAAAGTTAGACCAGCAGGAGGTTCTGAATACCTGAGATGACTGTATTAAGGATACCTGCTCTCTGTGATGTGACATAGAGCCAGAAGCATATTGAGAATATTACCTGGTTTTTTTTGTTTGTTTTTTTTTAAACAATGTTTCTGTGCTCTCCTCAGATTCAGGCCTTCAGCGTCACCTCGGGAAAGTTTTCTCCTGCGAGTGACTGTACCACCTTCCTGACGCCAGCCATCCTGATGGGCCTCGTCACCTCCCTCATCCTGCTTCTGGTGCTGGCCTATGCCCTGCACATGCTCATCCACTTGAAACACATTGAGCATGACGAGGAGCACAAAGCCGACGTCTACTTCCCAAAAAGCCCTGAACACCTGGATCAGTACTGCGTGGAAAACCTCACTGAGAAAAATGTTATGTAGGTTAGGCAGCGAGGTGATGGACAGACTTTTAACAGTTACAGTTTTGAAAAATGAGATGCAGCTGATCTGATAGCTGGCACCAAACCTGGTGTGACATACTCTCAGCTCAGGATTTACATTTTTTTTTAAAACAGACATTTCTAAACTTTTGTAATTTACCCATGAGAAGATTTCTGTTTTTGTCTTAATAAAAATATAAAATAAAAATTCTGGTTTCTTTTATATTTGTAGTGTTTGATTGAATTTCTTGTTTTTCAGTTTGAAGACATTGCAGAATAATTGTTAATGAAGCTAGCTATATGTCAGCTATATGTACTAGTCTCTTCAGTGAAATACAAAAACAAAATTAAAATTTGGTTAGAGCAGGGGTGTCAAACTCAATTGCACAGGGGGCCAAAACTCAAGGCACACTTTAGGTCGCGGGCCAAACAAGA
>VUQG01022378.1:0-14652 GCA_015106755.1 Etia nguti | reverse complement strand
TCCCAGCCCCCCAGCCCTGACGGTTAACAGAACGGGGGTGAGTGAAGACCCCATACCTCCCTCCGCCCGCTCATATGTAGTGTTGCTGCGTGTTGTTCTAAAGTGCATTTAAAACACAGGAGGGCATGGTGCTTCCTGCCAGAGCAGCACGGCTCCTCCCAAAAAACCCTCAGTGTCTATATGCATTTAAAATTGAGGGTAGGGCACCAGCGCCAGAGGTGAGTTTGAATACACAGACCATCCTCTGGACATTGTTTAACGTGCCCACCCCCAAGGCCCTATATGTATGTTATATGAGAGTATGAGTAATGTGGATGTCTAGGTTGCGGAATAAAATTGAGGCACAGGCGGCCAGAAGGGGACAGAGGGGGATTGCATACTGCACTTGAGGCACATTAGGGTACATTAGGGGTAACATTCCTAAAACATTTCTAAAAAAAAAAAAATGCATTCACGTTGCCATTATAGGCCTTAAATGTGGCGTTATAGAGAAAAGTTTTAAATGTAGCTGTTAAAAATCTAACCTACGGAAAAATGAAGTTGTCTAATTACTTTTTTTTAACACTGTATGTAAAATAACATCTAATTTAACAATTGCTTCCTTTTACATTGACCCTGTGTATGAGTCTGAACAGACACATAGACACACACAGAGGATTTTTTAAAAGCGTACTGAGATCTCAGGGTCATTTTCCCTCAGACATTACAAAACAAAATTACAGGAATATGAGTTGCATGCGAGTCTGAAAACGATATAAATAAAGACAACAAATACTGTGTACACTGAACACCCACTAAAGGACCTATTAACTCTCAAAGCAGTTCTGTGGCAGTGCTTGAGCATCACAAATGTGCCCTTGTTGCTCTACTTACTTAAGTGTATGCTTGTTAAAATCTAACCAGATCATCAAGGGTCTGCTTGTTATTTTGTACCCAGGGTTAATAGCTGCTGTGGAATGTTGTGACCTTCTGTGCTACAATGGTTGCTGGTAAGCAGGCTGTGCAGGTCTAAAGCCAATACATGCCACACCATGAAAGTAGAGGGTGAAACAGAGATCTGTCTCACAGTGCTGTTCCTGACACCAACTAAAAACACTGTTGAAAGAAAATGATCAAATGAGCCATTCACATTCTTCTTCTTTTATTATTATCATAACACAGTTTGTACACCTTACCTAAAGATGAAGATGAAGAGCATTAGTAACATGCAGAAAGTGGCCACGTTGTCCATGGTCTTCATCAGGACCACCAGCTGTCTCCTAAGAGCTGGCATGAACCTCACCAGTTTCAGCACCCTTAGCAGCCTGAAGGTCCTCAAAACAGACAAACCACCGTCCGACTGGCCGATAATCTCACATACACTGAGGGATGAAGCACAAAAATACTGCTAAATGTCCATTTCAACATAGCTCATATACATAATTAAAAAAAATTTAGAGAGGTTTAATATTTGCCTTTAAATACAAAACCATAAAGCATGAATGAAAAAATGCCCAAAATGCTGACTTTAAGTACTTTGATTACATGTAACTATAATAACATTTACATTTTGGAAGTTTTATTACATAACTACAATAAAAATGTTACATTTCATGATACATTCAGTTCATACCGAGCGTATTTTCCTCAATTAATTATTTGAATAAACAAATCTTTTGTTTTCATAGTTAATATTAATATTTTTTAATAACACTAATGTTTTACTGCAAACTATTGCTGCCTGTCTATGTGAATTATTGTTTTGTTTTGTTTTTTGCTGATTTCTTGCAAACACAAAGTGTCAACAGTGGCTATGTTTGCAACTACACCTGCCCTGCCTGAGATGACCATATGATTAATAGCCACTCTCACTGACATCATACACAGCAAAGAGTAGAAAAAAAACTGTCTGAAACATTTTGGCTCATGGGAACTAAAGAATAAAGAAATGGGAACACATTTTATGCCTAAAAACACAATTTAAATTGCTTCTTCGCTCTGTTGTCCATCGTGTGCAGACACAGCCCTGGTTCATCCCATGCGTTAGGTACCTTTTTTAAGCATGAATGATTCATAGGTCAATGTAAACTGGCTTAACAAACAAAAAAACATTCCTCTGAAAATGGTCAAGTACAGGAACTGCATTGAAAATCAATGAGAAAGCGGCCATTTTCAACACACACTAGCACTGGACTGTAACACATTCAAGAGGTTTATCTTAGCTGGTTGCACACAAGGCCTCAACACAACACATCTTTGCTACTGTATTTGCACTACTGCACTGTTGCACTTAGGCTTGGTTTATTTTATATTCCCTGGAGTGTCCTTTTATCTTTTCGCAATTCTCCTTCTGTACTAAACTGAGAGAGAAACCGTACTTTAGTTCTCCTGCATACCCTGTACGTGCAGTGAACTGAAAATCTTGAATCTTGAATCCAATGGCCGAAGGAAAACTTTGGAAGACCTTCCGAAAGCCTGGAGAAATATTGCTCAAGATCATTTTCAAGTAATATTGCAGATAATTATTGCTGCAGCACAAGGCCAAAAGTGTTAGTCTTCATCATTAGACACCTTCAAGTCCCTAACCTTTAAGGGAATCAGTACTGATTCTAATTTCTCATTTCTTTTTCCATCAACTCAAGTAAATGTAGTAACTGATCCGTGTTAAATTTGTGGTCACTTTTTAAATCTTCAAGTAATTAATTTCTCCACTAGAAGGTTACCAGGGTTCCTGAGATTGCAAGTGAAGCTCTAAATGCTTTTATTTGTACATGAATTCACTAAAACGGGATGGCTGAAGTTTTGCTTTCTATTTTCTTCTCATTCTGACGGATATTTAACATGAACAGAGAGCCGTTCTCTCATGGAAAATATGCCTTTAAAGAAACACGTCTCCTCGGGTTGGTAGCTTTCAAAGGCCTCACTCAGCACATCAAAAATTGAATTGACAAAGACCGAATAGGGACCCTTGCATAGCAGCTCAGTATAAATAGCTGAGGACGTTCAGATAGAAAGAGAGATGGAAATGGGTAGCGGGGCAAGAGATAAGAAGACAGATGTAGATATGTTCAATCACTGTGTATCTTCTGTGATGGGTTGCACATTTGATCTTGTTCAGTTTTAGTTGCTTTGATGTGTATTTGATCTCGGGGTTATAATGGGGATCACACACAAAGGCGCCTAACCAGATGAATTGGGGGAAAAAAACGCCAGCAGATCAAAGGCATTGCCACTCACCTGAAGCTTCCAGGCACACAAAGCAAAAGACAAAATCTGTTTGCTGCTTTCTGACGCTTTGGCATCTAAATCCATACAGGTGGTACATTTGAACAAGATAGAACGCACATGACAATTTGACAAAGTATGAATAATTAAACTGTAGGCTCTCTTTCCAGAATAGTCTGGCAAATGAAAAAAAAGCCGATATCTAAATTACATCAGTCAATATGTTAGACACAGTTTTTTTTTAACTCCCCAAAGCTTACTTCCCTTTTCTTGTGCTATTGAGGACATTCAAACTCTAAAATTACCTTTACCTTTGTGTGATTTAGCTCTGACATATCTATGGCTGTCCATGCATAAGGGTAGCCTTTAAAAGCTGTATGTAAAAACTGCAATCAATGTTTTAGTACCTTATTATGACAATGATTCCATCAAAGACGTTGTAAGGGTTTCTCAGGTAGTTGAAAGAGCCAAAAGCTGTGAGCTTGAGGATCATCTCCAAGGAGAACATGCTTGTAAAGACGATGTTGCAGATTTCCAGAACATTGGTGAGTTCCTCTGGCTGATAGCATAGAGACAAATAAAAGTAAGAGATAATAGAAATGAAAGAGAGGTAGATAAGGATGATAGGAAGAGACATTCCAAACAGTCAAGCCTTTAGTTACTAGCTGAAAAGAAAGTGTAATTACACTTGATTAGAAAAGGTTTAACAAAAATAAAGATCTCTTTTCTGGGGGTCTCAGTTTGTTTGACAATCAGTAAAATACAGTCGGCACGTTCAAAAAGTCTCTAATCTGCTGTCTGCACCGATCCCAAACAGCAGCAGGTAACAGTTAAACTAATTATAAAGCTCATCAAAATCAATACATTTTGCAGATATTAATTGAAAAAAAATAAAATGTACTCAGTCCACCCTGAAGACAGCTGAATTTATTTTTCTATCCAAAAAATGTCTTCAAGAGCTCAGATTTCATATACAGTAACTTTTTGGTCTTCAGTTGTCAGTTTACCATCACGTTAATAGCACTAACCATATTTAATCATAATAAGTCAACTTATTAACACTCTAGCACAAACAATTGGTTATTTCTTTTTTTTTTCATTCCTCCATATGCCTTTGGAATATATATATATATATATATATATATATATATATATATATATATATATATGCAAAGCACTAAATCTGGCACACTCATGATTTCACATCTCTATTCCACAGAGCTCCTCTGCAATTTCAGCAATGACATTTCAACATTCCAGAATCAATGAGCACTGTGTGTATCGTATTTACATGTCTGTGCGCATGTTACCCCTATATACTGTGTGTGTTTGTCACGCCTAATGACTGTTTGCAGTGTGAAAACATGGGCTAATGATGTATGCCCACCAGTTTCCAGACCAGCCAAACAGTGCTGGCAGTCCCTGGAGATCCATTACTGCTGTCTCATTACTGCAGACCTGGGACCAGATCTAAAGACTTGAGTTTTTTGGTTAGCTGATACATGGAATCAAATTAGAAAAGCAGGGATTTTCTATCATACTGAGGACTTCCAGGTTGATTTAGAAAAGTAAGCAGCATTCACTTGTGAACTAGTAGTTTGGGCTCTAAAAATACCTGCAATCATACAGTCAAATCTAAATTTGTCAAGGAAAGGGGTTCAAATGAATCATACACTGCAGTTAAACCGCAGTACTGCAGTAGTAACTTGCTCAGGGAAGAAGGCAACTAATAACAGAAAGTGCAACAGGGTGAAAAGACAGGAAATTTTCACCATTTGGGCCAATTTATTTGAAATGGCAAAAGAAGAATGCCAAAGCACTTGTCCTTGGCACACTGTTGGAGGAAATCAAAGTTGACCTTGAATCTTCAACTAAAAGAGGTCATGTAATAACTCAGTGCATCACAAATTCTTGCAGCCCACTAAACTTCTTTTGATTTTGGCTTAAAGAAAAGACACACATAAATTGGATGCTTATAAGCAATTAGCTTTGTCAGATGGCGCTGGTGACTATCATCGTCTTTAGGTCTGTGTGTGTGTGCCATCCTAATCTAATTTGTCCTGCTCTTAGTGGGTTCTTCTTGTTGAAATAAGCTGGTCAATTCTGCATAAATAACACGCAATAAATGTGTAGGACAATCAATTTTCTCTATTTTTTTTGTTGAAGTCTTATGCTTATTTGACTTTATTTATTTATTTATGTTTATCTTATGTCATATACAGTGCTGCGAAAAAGTATTTGCCCCCTTGCTGATTTCTTAGTTAAGACTTTGGGAGTCCAGCAAACTTTTTGGTCTAAATGACAAGTATCATATCTGGAAGAAATTAGGTACCACTCATCACCTGGACAATACCATCCCTACAGTGAAGCATGGTGGACCACAGACTGAGGTGAAAGTTGATCTTCCAACAGGACAACGATCCCAACATAGCAAAGGAGTGTCTTTAGGACCACTCTGTGAATATCGTTGGGTGGCCCAGTAAGAGGACAGACTTGAACCTGATTGAACATGTCTAGAGAGATCTGAATATAGCTGTGCAGTGATGCTACCAATCCAACCTGATCGAGCATCAGAGGTTCTGAAAAGAAGAACTGGAGAAACCAAAAAAAGTCTTGAGGTTGTAATTGCTGGCATAGGTGCTTCAAAGAAGTACTTTTTCACTTTGTCATTATGGGCTAATGTGTGTAGAATTTTGAGGTGAAAAATGAAGTTAAGCCCTTTTAAAATAAGGATGTAACATCGCAAAATGTAGAACAACTGAAACTCTGTGAACACTTTCCAAATGCTCTGTATTATTATGTACTGTATTAGGTTTACGACAGTTTACTTTAAGACCACATCTATTCTCAGGCCCACTTTCATGAACTAAAGTAGAGAAACTAAGAACATCCATGGCTACAATTATCTTTTCATTTGTCTTGTTATCTTGAGATAACAATGTGTTTTCTATTGGTAATGACTTTACTGAATAATTAAGAAGTTTACGGATAGAGCTCAAACAGCGCTGCTCTATGATTGTCTGTCTTTGCCAAAATGTTAGACTTAAATGCAAACAGAAAGGATCCAATCTGATGATGCCGGAGTAGCAGTGGTTGCATTCTCAGGGATCAGGAATGCCATTTCAGCAGGGTGCGAACTACAGGGGGAGCCAGAAGGAGTTCGTCTCCTCTTAATAAGACACATGGTCCCTGAAAACATGATTTATTAAATTTATTAAATATGCTTTTTTGGTGTGTGTGTTTTAAATTATCTATCTTTTCTGAATCTCATGGAGGGTGATTCATTACTAATTCCCTTTTACTAAGCATACCGGCATGCATGCCCTTCTTTGCAAGCTTGACCTCACCCATCTCTGCTACAGACAGACTGTCAGAGAACACCCTGCAGCAGTCTGACTTGATAAATCATCAATTGTGGAATTGCATTCAGCCTATGTGTAAACAGAATTCAGTTCTGATGTATAAACTTCAGGTTTGTTGAAAAAAAGATAAGTTTGAGTCAAATCTGCAATGATCGACATGGATAAAGTAACTTATTATCTATAATACAGTATTGTTATATAGTATTATTCTTGTTTACAAGGCTGGAGCTAAATATAAAATTAGTGGCTAAAACGAGCTCTTCTAGTTACCAAGTTGGTCAGAAGTGTGAGTAAGTTTTTCCGACTGACATATCATTGTCCCAGGACCTTGTGTTGTCTTATTATTCTCTGACATGTTATCTCACCTGAGCAGTTCATCAAGCTCAGTGGTGGATATAAATTGGCTAAAAAAGTAGATGGATTGACAATATTGGGTGTGTACACTGGTGGGCAAAAGATTTGGCAGTGGTATTGCAATGGTTTGCTTAGCCAAAGACGCTCAACAAGGACGTCTTCTTCTGGGGTGCCGGACAGGTTTCCCTGACATATAAGACTGATTCAGTTTAAATGAAAACTACACAAAGAATGTTTGTACATTTAAGACCCAACACCATGAACACTGAATGAAAGCAAACCCAATGCAATTTATAATACACACAGAAATATATTCAAAGCACGCAAGCACAAATACAATATAAAATACCATTTACTAGTAAATTCAGTGCACAATTAGTCCATGATCCCAGTTCAATGCCGTTGCTTGAGTTCATTCACAAAACTAAAGACAAGGAATCCACTACAATTTTTGTTTTATCAGTTCCTCAGTTAATTCTCTGTCAGTCCAAAACAGCCACACACAAACAAAACTGCGTGTTTTCTACCCACCATGAAGCAAAACAAGGAAGTGAGCCTGGCACTTTCAAACAAACACTTTCTGGAATGGATGCCCGGTTCACCAGTTTATTCCAGTGGAGTGTCCCAACGTGAAGTTACCCTACCCGTCCTACCCGAAGATGACAGGATCCTGGCCATCATGAAAGGAACAGGTAACAGGGTGTCCACATGAACTAACAGTGGTTTTATCCAGGGTTCAGCACTGGTCAGCGTGGGGAAGAGCGCGTGGCTCACCTTTTGCTAGGTGAATACTGTATTACCAAACCAGTAACTAAAAGTATTTGTAATAAGACTGGGAATAAAATCTTTTGGCACTTACCACAGAGGTTTGAGACTTCCACAAGATGAATATTACCAAGTGTGCTACATTTTTGATCAAATATTGCTTGCCCAAGCTTAAAAATCATTGCTTGTTATTGGATGGCCAAAAACATGCCTAAACTTCAAAGGTAACAAATATCTTCGTTTTGACAGTTAGTTGTCCAGATCCATTGTTGAGTCATTGGATCTATAGTACTCTCCCTCAGGCCATTTAACCTGTTACTATTGGGAAATATAGGAAAAATGCTCTTTCCCTTTGTGTTCTGTACTGGCAGATTTCTTTATTCTATGTATTGATCACATATTTTAACCATATCACTTTAGTAACTGTAGAATTACATTGTCACCAGTTGTATGCATGCCCACCACAAATGGGCCTTATGCTCTATCACACCTACACACTGAAACAGTGGGGCCATTGTAAGTTCATGGGAGACGTCAAACAGATAGTGAGACTCCTTTTGCTTATCAGGGATGTAAATCTATAGTGACAGCTAAGCAGAAAACAAGGTCATAATTCTCTCTGTGAGGGGGAAGGTTTTAAGGACGGGGCTGAAGGTATAGCCCCTCCTTGAGATGGGCCAACATGTAAGAGTTGTGGAATGTTCTTTGTTTAAGAGTGTTTGTGTGGGTTTAATAAGATGAGCAACCCCACCCAAACATCAGAGATGATCCTAGTGTTTGGCTGGGATGTTTCTTTCCACATTGCAATGTGTTTATTAAACCCACTTCAAATCAAGCTCAATGGGTGTGTTACAGGTTTTTGTTAAAATTTCCACAACAGTTCATAGCGAGGAACCATAAAACAGATCCTAAGCAGGAGCTTCAAAGTACTGAGTGAGAGGCGCTTCTGTCAGTTTTACTACCAGGTCCTCAGGACCACATACTAAGGATTATACTGTTCGTCAAGAAGAGCTGCCAGCAAAAAGATTCAAATCTGCTCTGTTGAGAGGCTTTCCACAGCACAAACCTCAGTGATGACAGCTGGCCGAAACAGCTGAAAATTCTGTTCCTCGCTGAGCCCGGGTATTAGACATTGCTATCTGAGGCCAAAAGAACTAAAGATGAGGAGATTTAAAGGTGGTGCAAGAGACAAAGAGGACAAAATGACACGAGCTGATGGAGCACTGGCACTAAAATAGATCGTATATCAGTGGAGGTGGGTTGTACAAGGTTCTTAGCTGAGGAGGTCTGTACCTCAGCTAAGTTTACAGAACTCTAAAAATCACAAGAAAAATGAGTATCAAGAATGTTGCAAATCACCTGGGGGAGAGTGGAGTCAGTCACTTGGACAAAGGTCCAACCTTCTGTTTACCTTTCCTCACCCTCAACCAGTTGCGGCAAATGGCTGCCCCTCAATGAGCCTGGTTTTGCTGGAGGTTTCTTCCTGTTAGAAGGGAGTTTTCCCTTCCTACTGTCCGCACGTGCTTGCTCATAGGGGGCGATCTGATTGTTGGGTCTTTACCCTACAATATAAACGACCTTGAGGCGACTGTTGTGATTTGAAGCACCATATAAATAAAACGGATATGAAAAATCAAAAATTCATCAACCCGTGGTCTGGCTGACTGAATGAAGATGTCATCCTGGCAAACAAATCTTCTCACATGGTCTATAAGACAGCAAACACGCCATTTACGGTCCCCTGCTTAGCCTTTTTATTAGAAATATACCCCTTCATTAGTTCTTAATTTGGCCACTGTCATTTTTTCTCTCTCTGCCACTCTCAGTGACTGTCTGTGAATTTCTAGAATGTTCTGATAGAATTAATAAACAGCCTATACAACACATATTTACAGAACTAATAGCATCAAAGGATGACATTTGGACACTGTCCATTAAACTGTCCGAATAACGTCTGGTCTCCTGTCGTAGTGACTGTTGGATATCAAAAAAAGAAGAAAAAAACACCCCAAACAACAACAAAACCTTGGACAGGTGTAAGCACCTCCTTTCTCTACAGGTAGAAGATCACAGTGACGAGACACATCAAGCCTCTGATACTCACTGTTCAAACAGAGGGAGGCATGACTTCAGTTTGCTAAACAGGCAGTGGAACCACAGACATTTCAGCTCACTATTTCCTCACCATTAAAGCAGCAAAGACTCTCTCTCTCTCTCCCTCTCTCATTCTGCCTCTATTTTTAGCAGCCCCTGAGATGAGAGACGACCCACCACTGCGGCGGTGGCAGGCGTGAGTGGGCGATGGTATAGCGAAAGCAAGAAATATTGATAGGAAAAAAAAAGAGTTCACAAAGCCGAGCATCAGAAAAAGAGAGGAAAGAAGAAGAAAAGAAGAAAAATCAGTGAAAGTTAAAAGAGAACAGGAAGTGCCTCATTTTCATTGCTTGGAGAGAGTTTAATCAGTACGATCCAAACAAAAGTTCATGCTCATAAAATATGATCTCATGATCCTAGATGCAATCTGTTGCATAAACCAAGGGGAGACTCATCTGTTGCGTAAAATGGGGGAGCACACTATAAAGACAAAATTAAGCCAACACCTGTACGGATGGGGGATGAGCTTTACACTGCAGGAATGTGGACATGCAGGGCAGTGACAGGAAAGAGGTAGAAGTGACTCTGTAATCTACAAAGGAGCCCACATGGCTGTCTTTACTTTCTATAACAATAGTTACAGAGAAAATCTACAGCGCATGCATCTAAGATCTCATTAGTTTTGCAACTGACACTTACACAACTGTTTAAATGTTAACAAATGACTTTGTTGTGCAATTCTAGAAGTCGTCAAAAATTGTCAAAGTTATAAATTATTGTAAAGTTATTATTGTTGAATTGTTTGCTGACAGTAGTTCAGTGTCCATACTGACAGACAACAAAAAAGCTATATACAGTACTGTGCAAAAGTCTTGAGTCACCCATTAAATCTTTACATTTTACTAGGAAAATGGGAAGTATGTGCACCGTGTTGTACGTCTTTCTGACCCACTGATGCGAACAATGCTGATGACAATTTGAATCAAACATGGATTCATCCCTGCATAAGACCCATTGCTCTTGTGTAATTTGGCAATCCTCAGTGTTAAGGGCTTGAAGAAGAAGGCATCTCGACCTTTTTATATTTGCAAAAACGCTTCAGCTCTCATCCAAGAAACCTCATCAGAAGCTTAAGGAGTCACCGGTATTTAACCCCTAGTGCAGGCGGTCTCTGTCATGAAGACTGTTGACCCACTACTGATCATGTGAGTCATCACAGGGTGAAGGTAATCAGCCATGCCTTTTTTTTTTTAAGACTTTAGCTCATGCAAACATAAAGACCACCATTACCTGGATGATTGAAAACCTATACAGACACACAACACACTCCAATCTTTTCTTCCCCTTTCCTTTCCTTAAAAATGGCTTCTTGTCACCTTTCCACCAGAGAACATTCAGCGAACAATAGATGGACCACCTTAAGGGCCAGTTGCGTCTCTCAGGTCCGGTGTCAGTGCTGGATTTTTTTTCTTTTTCGCTATTTCTTAAGGGCGTGACTTTCAGATACTGTTCATCTGCTGTAGATAGTTTCGTAGTCCTGTCACTTCTCCTTTTGTCCTTTTCCATGTCCAGTTTCCTGAATTCTACACACACTACACACTGTGCTGAGATATGCCAAGTTTGCAACCCGTTTGGGAATCCTGCTGTTGGTGAAAAAAATTATACTTCACGCCTGTCAGACTGTGTTATCTTTTGCTGAATGTAATGATAAAGAAATGGGAACAAATTATAAAGAAAAATGAAGAAATGAGTACTGTCTGAAAACTTTTGCACACTAGTGTATAATCCTCAAATATATGAAAGACAGAGAGAGATAAATAAGATAATTAAATATTTAATTAAAAAATGAAAGATTTCTCAAATAATGAAATAAATGAGGGGAGTGGAGAAGGAAACATGAACAAATGTAAAAAGCTAGCTGTACCTGCTCGTGGTGCTCAATGCCCATGCTGATGGTGTTGATCAAAATGGCGATCATGATGCCTCGGTTAAAGTACTTGCTCTCTACGATGCCCCACAGTTTCATCCTGATCTCGTACCACAGCTCCTTGCATCCCTTCTTCGGACTGCAACAGGACTCTGCACCTTCATGGCCTTGTTTGTCCTTCTCTTTAATACCAGACTGTACACCATCCCTGTCTGATTCCTCCACAGTTCCCTCTTCTGCTTCGTCACTCGCTGCACTGCGAACTGGTCCCACTCTGTCAGAGAGCGTCAGCGCTGCCGCGCACTGAGGGCAGCCGTCTGTGGCGGAGGCAGCAGTGAGGGCCACAGGCTCAGCGGATGAGGCATGGTCTGGTTTATTGTGATGGGGACAGGGAGGGCCTTACAAGATGCAAGGTGGAGAACATTAACGGGTGAGCATATAGATCAAATCGATAAATACTACTTTCTTACAGTTACATACCATGTCTTAACCCAGCTCTTCTGTCACGTCCTTGACGCCCATTGGCCTTCCTCTGCCTTCCTTCCCCTCCTCCTCTTCCTCTTCCAACACCATGAAAGCCACGAGGTTTCCCCCGGAGGGTGTTAAAAAGGGCAACAGTTTGCCTCCTCGCCTTCCGGAGGAAATGGCAGACCAGCTGGAAGAGCTCTTCATAGCAGTCCCCGGGTTCACTGGCCAGGGTGGAGGAGGATGAACACTGAGCTCGCTGCTCCTGCATCAGCTGATGCTCCCGCTGCTTGGTCTCTGAGAACTGGGTGGCAATGACCACGAGGCACAGGTTGATCATGAAGAAGGAACCGACCTGGGAGGATGACAGGCATGCGGACATTACATAAACAAAATTTACAGCCGCGTCTTGCTCGACTGCCACGCGCTCTTCCCCACGCTGACCAGTGCTGAAAAAGTGTTTACTTGTGAGAATCCAAACTAATGAGATGTAATTATTTTCACAGTACTTTTGTCTTTTTGTCTGTAATAAAAGAACAGTTTTTAAAGGCCTATTAGTAATCCTAAAACACTCCCATCCAATAAAAAGGTAATAAATCATTCTTAAATATAATGATCTGCAACAGTTGGAAGCTCCAGCATGAAACTGTCCTAGACCCCTAATTTGGTCTGTTAGTCGACAGCTTCTGCCAGCTAATAACGCTGAATACAAAACTCTCAGCATGATGGCCTTATGCCAGAGCAGTGCAGTTCTTACCTCTAGCTTGTTAGTCCACTTGGCTGGACAACTCCAGACATAACACATTATACAATATGTTCACAAACAAATCTGCTCCATTCAGTGCCATACTGAAAATACCTCTTTTTTTCAGAATTTTAGTATTACAACCAGCAAACCGTGCAAGTGTAAAAACCTACAAGCAATGACTGAGAGGAGGAGAGCTAAGAGGAGGAGATCTATCTATCTATTGAAAATAGCCTATTAATAGCCAATTAATGTTTTTATTGTTTCACAGAGCATGAAGACAATTATTTGTAGGCTTTACAACACTCATCTGTTGAGAAAAAAATATGATCACACAGTATCTTATCCTTTTTTACCTAAGGCATGAAAAAATATATTTTTCATGCTAATGGTGCGGTTTGCAGTTGCTCCAGCACACACTGCATACCGAGCACCAACGTGCAGACAGACAAATCTAATGATTAAATAGTAACGATATTCAGACGTGTAGTACTGTGGCTACAGAGACAGTGTTAATCGAGATCAAGCCAGTGCTAAAAAGACTTTTTTTTAGTGATATCCCTGAAATGAACACAATCAAATGACCACCAACAGAAATGGTAAAGTCCATATTAGCTGAGACTGCCCAATCAATTTCAAGGTGTGCTATTTAAGCTAGCATGATCTGATGGGTTAAGATCAAGCATCTGAATTGAAGAACATCCCATTTCTTTATTTGGACAAATGGGTTTGCTGTTTTCTTTGGCTCCTTATGCATTTGTGCTGTAAAAGCTTCATCAGATTAAGTTTGCAGCACTTGGATGAATGCTCTCACTCTGATACAAATTAATTTTTTTATTGTTCGTTTGTAGAGAGATTTTTTTTCTTTTTATCTAGCACTGGGCAGGCTCTTTGAAGGGTTTTCTGCATCAGTATCTCTGTGGACCTCATAGTGAGAGTTCCAGTGCCCAGGTGGTAAACACACACAAATGATTTCAGAAATACAAACACTATGATAAAAAAGCTGTGATGTGTAATAAAGAAACTTCTGCAAGCCATTCAGGTCCAACTGTGATTCATAAATGTAGTGCTGAACTCTGGAGTTATTGTTTTTGAGCATATGTTATGACATATAACCACCAGTCTTTTGGCTTCTTTTATGCCAAAGAGATCGCCAGGACACGCGTGGTCTGAAGCAGATTATTGCAGAAACTGAAAGTACCTGTTAGAAGAAAGGGTACAAGATGAGGTGTATTAAATGATGTACACTGTTTTAAACTCACAATATGCATATTGGGTGTTACAAACTATGTTTTTAGCCTAGAGTTCGGTGGATTTCTCCTATCCATTGCTTAAAACACAATATTTTAACTACATGTTGCTGATGACTCTGTGCAATCTCCTTAAAAATATACAGTAACAGGACAGTGCATTTCCATATATGCAAACAAGCTCGATGTTAATACCTGGTATAAGCGAACATAGAACATAGGGGATTAAAAAGTGTCAAATCAAAAGGATTACTATGCTTTACAGTTCTGCAACAAAACAGGTTGTGGATGGCATTTGTAGATGTTAAAGCTTAATTCCAGAGGGCCAAACTATCTTCCATGCAAAGCCTTTAATTCCACTGAGTCCTCTTGTCTAAACTGCTCTACATGATGGTAATCACTACAAAGCATCTCTCTAACTCTCTCCATCTTTATCTCACTTTTTTCATCTGTCTCTCCATCTGTCACTCGGTCTCCATATCTCTC
>VUQG01022377.1:0-19072 GCA_015106755.1 Etia nguti | reverse complement strand
TCTCTCTCTGTCTCTGTCTCTGTCTCTCTGTCTCTCTCTGTCTCTCTCTCTCTCTCTCTCTCTCTCTCTCTCTCTCTCTCTCTCTCTCTCTCTCTCTCTGTCTCTCTCTCTCTCTCTCTCTCTCTCTCTCTCTCTCTCTCTCTCTCTCTCTCTCTCTCTCTCTCTCTCTCTCTGTCTCTCTCTCTCTCTGTCTCTCTCTCTCTCTCTCTGACTCTCTCTCTCTCTCTCTGACTCTCTCTCTGACTGTCTGTGTCTCTATCCCTCAGCTGCGTCCTGCTGCTCAGTCAGAAACTATCTCTCCTCGAGCTTCGGCACGCCGTCCAATCGCTGCGCAGCTCAGAGGCAAGCCTTGCGTCCCAGAAGGCCCTGCTCGATGCCAAGATGGCAGATGCTGCCGCTTCCCCTCCCCCGCCACCACCACCCCCCGCACTGCCATACGAGGATGATACTCGCTCTGTTGGATCGACTGTAAATGTTCAATTATTAGTTTTCATTTTTTGATTAGAACTGACAGGAAGAGATTCCCTTTCACAAGCGTTTTTTCCACATTTAACATCTGAATGTAGAGCTCTGGATTTATTGTGCATATGTGTGTGTGTGTTTTCAGGACAAAGTGAAGGATCGGGGATCTCGGTTCGACACTCTTCGTCACTCTCTGGCCGGGATGATTCGATCTCCCAAAGCAATGCTGGGCTCCTCTACCTCGGTAAGACTTTCCATCACTGAACCTGTTTATATGTCAACACAATCACTGAACCCACTGTTGATACAGGTCATATAAAACCAGGTCTCTGGTCTAGGAGAGCTTCAGAAAACCTGAGACTGTTTATCCCATTTTCCATTATTACCTACTCGGGTCAGCTTGACTTGTCCTTGTTTTCCATTACAATGGAGTACTACCTAATGTGCACGAGGTCGTTATAGCAATGTGACCAAGCATCCCGTGATGTAATGATATGAACATGAAGTACCTGGTACCAGGTACTATAATGTAATGGAAAAGCCTGAAAACCATGGCAAGCCGTGGCAAGCAGACCCGAGTAGATACTAATGGAAAATGGGCTTATGTAGCTGCACTTGTCATGTTGCCTTTCCCGGACAGCAGAGGTGAAGGAAGCCTCCAGAGGACGGATGAGTCTTGATTAGCCTGTGGGAGTCCAGATACAGCTGACAGGAAGCGGCCAATCAGAGTCTGACTCTGGCATTAGTTGAAGCAGTAACTGAGGTGTGGAACGAGTTTGTCCAACTTGTTTACCTGTGCTTTGTGGACTCATTCAGCTACGTCTCTCGGGCAGTCCTGTAGAGGGTGCTTTGGAAGTAAGGGCCTTCTAGCTCGTAGTTGTGGGCATTCAGCCCCTGTACGGCTTCAATGAGGGCTTGGTGGTGGTGGTGCTGCACTCCCTGGGCTGCCCTTTGTTGCTGATGCTGTTAATAACTTTTATGGATGGAGACAGGGTAACAAAGGGAGCCTCATGGATTTCAGGGACTTGGCTTTGGCCACCGCCTATTTGTATTTCTCTTTGGCGTTGCTGGCATCACGGGTCAACTGACGATACGTCACCTTCAGCTTCTCCAGAGAATGAGAATGAGCAGCTCCAAGTGTGAGGCCATGTTCTCACTCTAGGTATTGGAGGATTAGGGTCCTTGGTGGAGGAGTTTAGGTATCTCAGGGAGAGCAGAGTGGAAGAGTGACTGATGGAGTGGTGGCTGTAGGGATGTGGATGCTGTGCTGATCCTTACTCAGGTGTTTAATCTCCAACTGGGAGGAAATCCAGGATACCTGAGAGATCGTTAGTCTCAGCTGGTTTGGGAGCGCCTCGGTTTCCCCCAAGGAGAGCTGGAGGAGGTGGGGGGAGAGAGAGAAGTCTGAATCAGAGGTGGAAGGATCAGATTATATTGGAGATTTTTCTTCTTCTGCATCTCTGCAGCAGTTCTTTGATGTGATCCCCACATCGGAGCGCCCTCTAGCGGAGCAAGAATGGTACCACGGCGCCATCCCCCGCATTGAGGCTCAGGAGTTACTACGGCAACAGGGAGACTTCCTCGTTAGGGAGAGCCATGGCAAACCGGGCGAGTACGTCCTGTCTGTGTTTTCTGATGACCAGAGACGCCACTTCATCATCCAGTATGCTGATGTACGTGCGCATACACACACACACACGTATACACACACTTCATAATCCAATATGCCGACATATGTACACACACAGTAACCCTGTGTGTGTGTGTGCCTCTCTCTCTCTCATATGTTAAGCTAATGTTTCTTGCCCTCTCTGGTAGAATCAGTACCGTTTTGAGGGGACGGGCTTCACCACTATCCCTCAGCTCATTGAGCATCACTTCACCACCAAGCAAGTCATTACCAAGAAGTCTGGAGTCGTGCTGCAAAACCCCGTTGTAAAGGTAGCCCCTCCTACACCCACATACAGTTGTACATTCAGGTTAGTTATCGTGATGGTGTTTGGTGCTCACTGGCTGTTTTTTCTCTGCAGGACAAGAAGTGGATCCTGAACCATGAGGATGTGGTGCTGGGGGACCTGCTGGGAAAGGTGAGTCATCTACCTGTCCTTACACTCAGCCTTCACTCACCCCCTCCATTTCTCATGGTTTGTTGCTGTCTTTTGCAGGGTAACTTTGGCGAGGTGTACAAAGGGACTCTGCAGCGAGACAAAACACCGGTCGCCGTGAAAACATGTAAAGAAGATTTACCTCCAGAGCTGAAGATCCGTTTTCTCTCTGAGGCCAGGTGAGCCCTTCATGCAAACACCATCATCATCATCAACATCAACAAATCACTCAGTAGCAAATCAATAAAACGGTTAATACACCACATATTGGGAAACAAACCAAATGTCTGTCTACTTCCTGTCAAACTTGGGTCATTATGTCAGCATCTAATCGGGTGATGTAAGACGTCCTTTTCTCCAAAGTTTTCCTTTTTCTGCTGGAATGTCGGCGTTCCCAGACCAGTAATCCCTCCGTAGTCCTGAGTCTCCTCCCATCTCAACAGGTCCAGAGTTTTCCACCTTCAGGGTTTCTGAAGGTGGAAAACAGGAAACAGGAAACCCTGAAGTTCTACACTGGCTGAGTCCGAGCTGAATGTTGAGGACACGGTTTTGACTTTGGAGGCCAAACCTGAACCCTGAATCCTGAACCCCACCAATCTGCAGTCGGCCATTTCATTATTCACGGTGGCAGAAGAGAAGAAGAGAGAATTATAAACCAAGTTCAGAAAGTTCAGCCCATCTATCAGCCTCAGGAACATAAAGATGTGAGTTTAAAAACCAGGAAAAAGCTTTAGACTCATCACACCAAGGTTGACTTGCCCTCCTCCTGTCAGATCCTCCTGGATTCGGTATTTACAGTAAAAGTCAGTAGGTGGAGCTCTCAGCTCTGATGTCCAAGAAGTTAGGCTCGTCTCAAACTGTAGATGGGACGGTCAGAGAAAGGTGAAAACTGCATGGCACCTCTTCTCCATAATGGAAACTGAGCAGGGTGATACCTGATCACAGCTTTGGTCCTTGTGTTAAAGAAAGGATCTATCATGCAGTTCTGCTGCTCCACTGGTTCCGTCTCAGACCTCCACATGACATTAAAGACGTGGATCAAAAAGGAGCTCCACCCAGCATTCACTCCTCACTCCCTGTTTAAGTTTGCCGGGAGCCTGCTGAGGCTTCACCGCCTTCTGATCCTCCTCAGCGCTCTGCTCGTCTTCAGCCAAGCGTCTTACACGTGGCCTTAGATCAGCTGATACAATGCAATCGGTGACCTTTGGCCTCGGGGGAGTGAGGTGGAGTGAGGCTTTTATGACCGTCCATACCTCCAACAACACTTTCTTTTTTAGAGCAGGCTGATGATTCCGTGACACCTACAGGTTTCTCTGAATCCCACCCAAAGACTCTGAGTGGATAGGGCACTCTGACCTGTGACCTGACCTCAGTCAGTGACCCCGAGTCTCACAGAGACAACCCACCTGTGGAAAACTCTGAACTAGAGGCACTGTGAGTATCCCACACCTGCCCAGAGTCCCGCCTCCTCCAGGAGTTTGTTCCAGAAAGAGGAGCGTGGGATAGTTACCTCTAACCAGAGAAAGAGGTGATGATCACATTCAGAAATTCATTAAACAGAGTAGGAAATATAAAAAATGGCCTCTCTGATTGGCTGAATACTTACTCTGCTCCTCTCTAATTGGCTGAACACTCAGTCTGCTCTTCTCTGATTGGCTGCAGGATCCTGAAACAGTATGACCACCCGAACATTGTGAAGCTGATTGGCGTTTGTACCCAGCGACAGCCGATCTACATTGTCATGGAGCTTGTTCCTGGTGGGTGAAGCTTAAATTGAGTGAACTTGTATTGTTATTGGTCGATTTCTAACAGGTGTGTCTTGTGAGTCCAGGTGGAGACTTTCTGTCATTCCTGAGAAAGAAGAAGGATGAGCTGAAGACCAAACAGCTGCTTCGCTTTGCAGTTGATGCTGCAGCCGGGATGGCATACCTGGAGAGCAAAAACTGCATCCACAGGTAACCACGGTTACGGCGGGGTTATAAAACCCGTCAAAACTTTGGAGAGAATTGTTCTTGCCATCAAACTCGGAGTGAGTTTAAAGTTGAAGTATTTTCTGAGTTTAAACATCGTGTGCGTGTGCATGCGTGTCTGTGTGTGTGTCTCAGGGACCTGGCAGCGAGGAACTGTCTTGTCGGGGATAACAGCGTGCTGAAGATCAGTGACTTTGGGATGAGTCGTCAGGAGGACGACGGCATTTATTCTTCTTCTGGACTCAAACAGATCCCCATAAAATGGACTGCACCTGAGGCGCTCAACTATGGTAACGCACGCACACACACACACACCCCTGTACCTGAGATGCCAGTTGATTTTTAAAGAAGCTGTTGAGTCTGTGACAGTAACTAATAAGAACAGAGCACAGAGTGGCTGCTGACTGTGTCCTGCACTCTGATTGGCTGCTGCAGGTCGTTACAGCTCAGAGAGCGATGTGTGGAGTTACGGTATCCTCCTGTGGGAGACGTTCAGTCTAGGGGTATGTCCTTACCCGGGGATGACCAACCAGCAGGCTCGAGAGCAGGTGGAGAAAGGTAAACGCTCAGATAATCAATCAGCTGCATCACACAATCAGTGGTGTCATCATGCGGTGACGATGTGTTCCTGGTTGCTAGGTTACAGGATGGCGTGCCCTCAACGTTGCCCTGACGATGTGTACAAAGTGATGCAGCGCTGCTGGCATTACAGCCCCGAGGACCGGCCCAAGTTCTCCGAGCTGCAGCGTGACCTTGCCGCTATTAAGAAGAAGTGATAAGGTTATCACAGACACGGTGGTGGGTGTGGCCTGTTTGAGGACACTCCCTTAAAGTATAAGATCGCCAGTCACGGCGCAGACTCCGAGATCAAAACACGCAACACTGCATTACAGGAAGGACGCCAGCCTCGAGTCAAGAAACTGAATCAGTAATTGATCAATCGATCTACACTAAATGATACAGAGTAAACAAACACTGAATCAATAACAACACTACAAACAAACAGAAGCTGCTAAAATGTTTGTGCAAGCTTTTTTTTTTTTTAACTCAAATATTTTTATTTTTTAGTTGAAACGATGTGAAACCCCCTTCTGTTACAACAGCAACACATCCTTCCCTTTGACCATCAGCTGAACACTAAAACTGTTTTATTTAATTTATTTTTTTTATTTCTGCCATTAATCTAAAGAAGCTTTTAGTTTTGAAAATCTTAAAATCTGAAAGATTTAAAAGACAGAAACGGCGTGTGCTTCGGAGCAGTATCCTGATGTTGACTCAGGAAACATAACTGAGCCCATATGTTATTGAAATCAGTTTAAACTTCATTGATAACACTAACTTGAACAAAACAAAAATGCATTCCAACAAAAACTAAAAACACTGAAAAATAAAAATGTTTACGTCTTTTTTCGAAGGGCTTGGGTTTTTTTGCACATCACCGCTGATTGGTTAATAGCCCACGATGCACAGTGTCATCACACAGACCACATCCACAAGCTTTTTTTTTTTTTTTCTTCCCAGAAAGTTTCTTTGACCAAACAGTTTGGATTTTTATCACCAGCACTTTGTATATTTTCTGGTTGCCATGTGTTCAGACTTGGACGTCAGAGCTGAGAGCTCCACCTACTGACTGTTACTGTAAATACAAGTTTTTCTGAGTTCCGACACTAATCGTCTTTATAAAATATTATTGTTGTACCTTTATTATGAAAATAAACTGTATGAAAATAAGCTTGTGTTTGATGTCCATTCAAAATACTGCAACACCACAAACACAGTCCAGAAGTGTAGTTCAGCATTTACAGCTACACCACTGTGTTGCTATTCACCTGTCAGCCAAAGAGGCCATGCCTCTATGCAGACTTTAAGCACGTGAGTTATGAAGGATTAAATCGGCTATAAAGATCTGAGCCCTAGTGATGGTAGATGATGCCTGATAGACTGTGTCATAACTGTGGTGATGTGCTACTCAAGAGCAACATCTGCTGGATTTAAAAACAAAAAACATTGCAGTCCTGTTTACATAACCAGCTGAGGAAAAAGTGTTAATGAAAGAAAAGTATATTTATTTAAATTGATTATAACAAAAAGATGATGCAAATGCAGAATTTACAAGGAACTATAAGCAAAAAATGTGAAATGTTTAGGAAATGTGAGTGGAGAAGACACATTTATGTGCAAATAAAAATAATAAAATAATGTTAATACATTTGATAAAAAGCAATTGGAACTTAATTGCTCAGTTCTCATCCGAGTTAAAAGTGGAAACAGGAAAGGAAAAATATTGACCTTATTTAGCATTTTGATATCAAAATTATTCCAGACTGGAAAAAAATGTCTTTTTAGTGGATTGTATGCTGGATGATAATCGAGCCAAAAATCTAAATTCTCAAACAGCACCAGAGATGGCCTCCTGTCACCATGAATACACATGAGTCTATAGTTGTGCTTCCCCATGAACATAATTTGGCACCTCACCACCGTACGACACAGCACCTGTATTGGTCACGTGGTTTTTCTTACAGTGATCCATGCACCGATGCTTTGGTATTGTTAGACCCATCACTACAGCGCGCTGTGCCCTAAACACATCCAGGGTTTTTTCTGTTATCCAGACTCACTTAACAATGATGATCAGGATAAATGATCACACGAAGCTGGTTATAAACTGAGTTAACTCAGAGATCACCCTGCTTGTTCACATAAATGTGGTGAGGCTGGCAGCATCTGACCAATCACAAAGCCTTTCACTGATCATTTGGCTTTTCTTCCAACAAATGGAATGATCCCTGTGAGTTCCACCAACCCTAGAAATCTTATCAAATGGTGATAAAAATCTCTAAAGGACAAAAAACAGTAGAATGCAACGCTTCTTAAGAGGATGAGATAAATGCAGCAGCAGATTCTTCAGTTAATCTGGTGATTTAGGGCACAGAGCGGTAAAATAATCATTTTAATTCCACTTGAGTTTTATCAACTGGAATTACCACACACCAACAGGCAGTCTCTGGCCTATCACAGTCATTGATAAAAAGTAGACATTTTAAAGATAAAAAGGTTAAAAAAAAAAAAAAACAATATATATATATATATATGAAGAATACAGACTGAATGCAGCACAGCTGTGTGTGTGTGTGTGTGTGTGAGGAAAAGCTTGGTACGAATGTGCGACAGCCGTCAGACTGAAAGAGGTGTTGTGTTAATAAAGTTCAGCCTGACTGAAGCAGGAAAGCCGAGGAACTCAATCTTTGGACCTCTTACTGGAGACGATCTAACTGAACAGGTCACATGATGCTGGGGGGGGGTTCTGATTCACTCTGACATTGTTTATGTTTGCTCATGTAAAAAAAAATTATATTCCAAACATTTTTCTGCTCAAACTTTATTCATCATTAAAACTGTAAACTTCCAAATAAGGTCGGCAGGGTTGCTGGTTTGGGGTGGGGCTTGTAGCCGATTCGCTCATTGATAAGCTCTGCCCTCGATGCGGCTGTGGAGGATGATGCTGAGGCAGAGGTTCCACCCCCAATAACGTCAACACCAATTACAGAGCCCCCACCCACTCCACCTCCTGACTCCGCCTCCTCTCGCTGACGTTTTCTGGCCTAAAGAAAAAGAAAACCCGATTATGTCCTGTTTGCAGTTTACTTCCTTTAAAGTGTCAGCTGTTACTGATTTTTATTCATTCTCATTGACTGTTATTGATTAATTGATTGATTGGAACAAAAGTGAGTAGACCTCAAGCTCCTTCTTGACGCTCTCGAACTCCTCAGTGTCATCGATCTTAAGCTCCAGACGAGTCGGTTTCCTCCTCAACATTTTCAGTTTGTGTCCACGCTGAAAGCAGATGATCAATACATCGTTTGAATGATCAGATTATAACAGAGTATAAGCATGCTTTTTGACATGCTTACTGATGAAAATGATTCACCTCCAAGCTCAATGTTCTATAAACCTGCTGAATATGATTTACTGCACACATGTCCTGAACCTTTTCAAAATAAAACATCTCACGCTTCTATTGAAGTCAGTGTAGGCAATCAGACAATCCTGTTTCCAGATGCTTTTGTGACCAAAAAATTTCCCACGTGTGGGACTAATAAAGGTTTATCTTATCTTATCGGGCTTTGAGGTTGATGGTCGCACAAAAAGAAACAAGCTGTTGTGCTTTTACTGTGAATATCATGAAGCAATAACATCCGGCTGTAATTTCAAAATAAAACCTTAGAAAACCACAACTCCTGTTGTCATGATGATCCCTACATTGAGCAGGATGACTTCAAAAGTTTTCAGAGGAAGGAGAAAAGTCAAGTGATGAAGGTTAAAGGATCCATAGATCATTTATTTCTGCTCAGACACAGAAGCTTTAATTTATTCTGAAATCTGATCAATAACAGCAATTAGTTTCAGTTATCATTTCCATCAGAACAATAATTAGGGTCGATCAGATCTAAAAAATGTTTCCTGATATTTGTGATCAGAATCACTGATCAGACTGTTTGATCTCTGTTTTTGATCCTGACGGTGAACGTATTGATATAAAGCCACACCAAGAGTCCAGATAACTTATCGCCACGGCAACACTGACTCCTGAAGTCTCGTCCTGATTGGTGACGTCAGGGTAACCGAGAGATACCCGGGGTATGGGCCTCAGGGCGGAGCTCGGGGCGTCCAGCTGCTTCTAAAGCAATAGAAACTAAACTACACCTGCAGTTCAGGCAGGAACCAGCAGCATGATCTTCTCTCAGATTGGTCAGTTAGATGGTGTGGTGGTGCTGTGGGTCTGCTGTGTGATGGCAGCAGAAGGAAACACCGGAAAGGAACCAACAGCCTGAAAAACTGTGAAAAACCATGAGAACACCTATTCCTGCACAGAAGTCACTTCGTGATTCAATAATCAATCGGAGCAATATCTCTTCCGACTGATCATCACTCCTTCATTAGCTCGCTTGCTTTTCTAAAGGACGCTCTGGGGGTTATAAAGACACCTTCAAAGGTCTCATCTGATTGGCGGCTGAAATACCTTAGTTATAACAGTCTCACCTCTGACCCCTGACCTTGCCGCTCCTTAAGTCGCCACTCATGCGCACTGTCCGCACGCAGACGGGTTTCACAGAAGCTAAGCTAAGCTAAACTAAATTAGGCTAAGCTGTGCTAAAGTGACGTCACAGTGACGTTAGTGTCCGGTAACGGACAGTCCTCGCGGATACCCTCAGTGTGAACAGGTGTGCAGGTACCTGATAGAGGAATTGTAATGCTTTTTCCCGCCGTTTCTCTCTCTGTTTATTTTCTGCGGCTGCTGCGTCCACCGGAAGTGCAACCTCTGACCCGGAGGCACTTCAAGGAAGAACTTCCGGGTCACGGAGCTCCGTGTCGGCACGTCGTTCGTCTCCTCCGGTAAGTTTGTCTCATTCAACGGTTTAACGGCAATCTGAGCCGCTGCGTTCAACTGCACAGGTGAGGCAGACGTCAAAGCGTGGATCAGTCGTACTCTGCTCTACCTCCTCATCCGTTAGCTCGTGCTCCGGCATGTTGCCGCCACTCAGCCCTCGAAGAGGCTCCGGGGTCGCGCTGTAGGCTGACTCCGGTGAACGCGCAGCTTTACCTGAAACACTCACAGGCGAGAAACTGGGAGGAGTTACCGATTACTGATCGGTGCAGAGCTGCAGGAGGACGCTTAGAGTCCTGAACTACGAAGCTCTGTTTTCGTTATCATTGACTCGAACACTGGGACGGGGGTCAAAGGTCACCTAGAGCGGCGCCTGTAAACATGTCCGCGGTGTTGAAACTACAAAGTTCAGAGGATGGACTACAAATCACTAATTTGAATTCAACACTTTCAGCCAGATTCTGCAAAGGCCGTAAAGAGAACAGCCTGTGAAAAACCAGGGTGGAGTTTTAAAGAAGAGCAAAGATTCAGGCTCAGATGTACTGATGGAAGTTAAAACAACATTTAAGACGCCTTAAATGTTGAAACGAGGCGCAACTCTGGTACACAGTGTACAACAAGTGCATGAATATTCACAAGCGTAAACTCACTGAGCAGCTCATAGAGATCTTAATGTTTAGAGAGTTTATGTAAATTTGTTCTTCATGCAGTAACAACTCAACAGGAAGTAGTTTTTATTCCAGCAGTTTGATGTTCAGAGTTCAGCTGTGAGTTTAAGAGCTGCTGTAAAAAACTATAACTATATCAGCAGCTTATGAATGAAATGGAAAAGTTATGATGAACATTTTCATGCCGTGCTCCACTTTGGTTATTATATGATTGTTTTTATGAACAGTCAGATAGTCTGCTGCTATGAATTATGGGACTCCTCCCCTTTCATAAAGGATGCTCCAGTTTCGTCTCTGTTCAGTAAAGGAAGCGTTGAAGCTCCTTTCCTTAGTGTTTGGAACAGCTCTGTGTGTGGCCACCATGCAGATCCTTGTGGGTCACGTCTCTCAGTGAGGAACCTTAAAAATGGACTCTAAACATAACTTATTCCAGGAACATTATTATCAGTACTGTGATCGCGCCGCGGGGTGGGTGGGCAGTGTGGACACACAAGTTTGTGAATGCAGTAACTGACTTGACCGGAGGTCAGCAGGTACAGCGCAGGTGTTTTAAGCCCATTTTCCATTAGTACTTGCCACGGTTTCCAGGGTTTTCCATCAGGTCACAGTACCTGGTACCAGGTACTTTTTTAGTAACTGCTCAGCTGGGGTTCCAAGCAGGTACTTAAATGTGACGTCGTCAGACTGCATGCCACTGATTGGCTGGTCAGTGGCATCACTTGGTGAGTCATAAGAGCATCTTGTTCACGAAAATCAGAAACGCCATTTTTGAAACCAGGCAACGAAAGGAAATGGCTACAAAAAACAATGTCGTGTTTCTTGAGTCTAACGAAAAGCCACAGACTGAGCAGCAGGTATATCGTTGCCTCCACGTCCAGTTTTGTTGTAGTGTTCGTGTTGCATAGTAATTGCTTCACAGGACACTCAGCAGCGTTTCTATGACGACGATCACACAGATCAGGTGGTACTCGATTGTCATGGAAAACCAGTCGATCCGAGTAGGTACTAATGGAAAAGGGGCTTTGGGCTCAGATATTGATGCTTGGAGAAGAATAAAACTGAGTATTTAGTACTGACAATTATCAAAACACACCCTGCAACTCTCCCTGCAGAGCTCTTAGGGATCATCCATGAATGGTGATTGGTCAGTAGGCGTGATTTCATACCTGTTGATCTCTAACCTGGGGTAAATCCCATCAGTTACCACAGTGATTTACATGAGGAGGAAGTGTCCGACCTTAATAGTACAGAAACCCAGCATAACCTGAAGTTACCTGGATGAGAGGAAATCCATGCCTCAGGTGCAACACCTGTCTGTGACCCACACCTGAGCTCTGAGGTGAGATTAACGTGTCAGCAGGTGTGTTAAGGTCATCTCACAATTGTAACAGATGCTGATCAGCTGATCATTGTGAGCGTGTCAGTTACAGCAGCTCAAACAGGAAGTTCAAAATAAAGGTCTTCAAGTTTAGTATGAATCTGCTGCTGTGTCTGATTCACATTGCTGATTGATCAGGGTGATTATTTGAGTTTCAGCCACTCTGCTGCTGCTCATTGGATCAATGAGATTTTTTTCTTCTGAGCAGTTTTTCTTTTTGTCATTCAAAATGTCACCTTTATCTTCCTCGTGTGTTTTTTTTGTTTCTCCAGAAAAAAGAAGTCAATATGTCAGATGAGGAGGATGTGGCTCCGGCCGTGAAGAAGAGCCGCGTTTTCTATGGAAGCCTGGAGGAGAAAGAGCGGGAGCGTCTGAGCACCAATGTGGCGAGCAGCACAGCAACAGGAAGTGATGCAGTCAGAGCGGGAATCGAGGCGGGAAACATCAACATCTCATCAGGTTAGCTGTTTGTTCACCGTTTCTCTGATAACATGTCTCTTAAAAAACAATAGAAATGAGAAAAACCTCCACCCTATGCTGACCACAGTGCTGACAGTCAGGGCTCTGATAATATCTGCTCAATCAGATCTGTGATTAATTGACAGCAGGAAGTTGGCTGATTCAGTTTCCCATGATGCCCTGCAGGGGAGACTCTGGAGATTGAGGAGCGGGTCAGTGAACGGCAGCAGGAAGCGCTTGCTGAGTTTGAGCGACGGCGACGAGCCCGACAGATCACCGTGTCCACCGATGACGCCGAGGTGAAAGCCGGCCTCCGTGCGCTGGGGGAGCCAATCACGTTGTTTGGAGAGGGACCAGCTGACCGCCGCGAAAGGTGGGGCAAAATAACTTCTGTAACCTTCTGTAGAACACTCTCAGCAGTCATCTTGGAAACATTTTAGGGTAGTAATTAAAAAAACAAAAAACAACCTGTCACACTGATAAAGTTTGACAGGAAGTGGGAAGCAGATAGGAAGTAAAAGTGTGTGTGTGTGTGTGTGTGTGTGTCTTCAGGCTACGCAGCGTGCTGTCCGTGGTCGGTCCGGACGCTCTGAAGAAATCCAGGAAGGACGAAGAGCGAGCGAAGAGGTCACAGGATGAGGTCAGCTGACCTGGAGTGTGGGTGGGGCTTCAGAACACCTGGTCGCATGATCTAAACATTTTCTCTCTGACCAATCACAGTGCCAGCAGACATGGTACCACGAAGGCTCCGCCTCCCTAAAGGATGCTCGGCTCTGGTTGGCCAGATATTCTCTTCCCCGGTGAGTCATCATCAAAGCGTGAGAGGAGGAGAAGCAAAGAGAACCACTCAGCACAGCGCTTCTTCCAGTTTCCTCTCACACTAACTAGGCAGGGCGCCACACTGAGTCGTTATATTACAGAAGGGCAAAAGAGCTAAAAATCCCTCCGTCTCAAACCCACCTGGTGAAGACATAAACATCAATGTTAACCTTCACCACTGAACACTGTGTTTTATGTTTCATTAACAGCCATGTCACCATGACAACCGATAACCAATTGGTAATATTATATTTGGTCTTTCCACATGCTCGGGTAAAAAAAATAAATGTAAGCAGCAGAGTAACCGAGCTTGGGTTTCCCCTGTAAATCTGAAGTAGAACTGTCACATAATTGCTGAACACGCTCACGGAGTCAGAGAAATTTCCTGCTAGGATGTCGTGTGCGGGTCGATTCAGTTCCTTTCCATCCATTTTCTTCGGGTCCAGTCACGGGGCAGGGGACCGAAGCCCAGACCTTCCTCTCTGCAGCCACTATCGTATCTGGCGAAACATCGAGGTGTTTTCAGACCAGCTGAGAGATGTAATCTGTCCAGCGTGTCCTGGCTCCGCCCCCACAGGGGCAGTTTTATTTATAAAGCCCCAAATCACAATGGGCACTTTTCACTGGACGATAAAGACCCTACAAACTTTTTAATACCTACTGTGACCACATCAGTGACCACCGGCTCTTCCTATCACATGAAATGCAGATAACCATTTCTCCAGCGATGTTCAGTGGAGTCATCTGCTGATATCTCCTCCATCGTAGCCTGGACATACTCGACAATGGGATTTTGGCTGGCTCCAGTGGATGATGAGATTCAATCCTTAAATACCGAACCGTATGCGTTAGTTTACGGTACACATCAGCTTTTAAATGTTCCTCGTTACTGATGGAAATCTCACAGGTTAAGAAGGCTAACCTGCCACTTTTCATAACCTCCCTGGTGAATTTGATGTGTTGGTCCACTGAGTTAATGTGATCAGTGAATTCACCCAGGTGTCATCCACATACCTGAACCAATGAGTTGGTGGTGTTCCAGGTTAGGATACAAAGGCCTCTTTTCCACTTCTTCCATGTACAAATTGGCCACAATGGGGGAAACTGGGGAACCCATGGCACACCCATGTTTCTGCCTGTAATACTGACCCTTGTATGTGAAGTAGGTGGAATTAAGACACATCCAGTTCTGGATGTGGTGTTCAGAGCTACCTACCAATGGGTTGATGATTGAAGCCAGAAACTTTGAGATGTTATAGGTGACAGAGTTGATCATACAGTCAATTGATCTTAAAGGTACACTCTGTTTATGTATCTTTGGTAAACCATACAGACTTGGTGTAGATTCCCCTGGGTATAGCCTGTGGTATGAGGTCCGGTCAATAGCATTGTCATTTTCTAACTGCTTCAGACAATCTGTCACCCTCTTCCTGTAACCACTTCCTGGGTCTCATAAGTATTTTTGTCACTTAGCAGTGACAAAATGTTCTCATCATAGTCTTATGTGTTTCTGACGCACAACAAGTAAGTCAAACTTCCTTTGTTGCCTGGTCTTAGACTTTTCATGCTGTGCTAGACCATCTTACAATGCTGTGATTGCAGCCATTCCCCAACTCTCTGAATGGTACTCTTGGCCATTGATCAATGGTCTTGATCAGTGGTTGTTGATCAATGGTCATGACAATTTGCATATTAATGATCAAGAAACTGACCTCACAGCCCATTGTTCATTCAATGGGCTAGTTTCAGTCATTGTGCAAATGTTTGTTTATAAGGTTGGGGAAACCTGCTGTAAGCTGAGACTGAGATGTACTTACCTGGATAATTGAGCATGCATCAAGACAACTTCCTTTTTACTAACTCGTCCTCAGAGGTGGGCACACAGCTCTCGCTGTCAGGCATGGCTGGGCCCCCCTAGTTTTAAACACACAGTGTTGCTATGGCAATAATATCCCTGTTGCAGGAATTCATACCGTATTATTGTGGACGATAAAAGAGTCCTCACTTGTACAGAAACGCGTTTGGCTCCTTAGACTTTCCATACATGCAATCGCACACTACCACCTTAAAGTATTTGAGACTTTGTAAACGAGCCGCCAGGATCTGTCAAGAAGATATAATAAAAATATCACGTCAGTTGGTTGATTCTCATTGGCTATAGCTCCTTGTCTCTGTGACTGGTCCATTAGAGCAATGAGGCGCCTGGAGGCTGCACGCACTCAGAAGGAAGTTCCTGAGGCAACCAAAACAATCCGACAACAAGAGCTGCACAAGAGCCTGAGGGTGAGTCAATTTTATTAACAGCAGTTAGCAGCACGCCAAAAACACAACACTGTGAGTGTCACAGTAGCACTAACCGCCCCCTCTTCCGCTTCTTCAGAATCTGAACAACTTCTGCAGTCAGATTGGGGACGATCGACCAATCAGCTTCTGCCACTTCAGCCCCGACTCCAAAATGCTGGCTACGGCCTCTTGGTAACAAGGACCACTCACTGCTAGCATAAAATGCATACAGTTAGCATTAGCATGAGTGAATGTTAGCTTATTTAACTACTGTATTGAAGCTAATGCTAATGTGCTAACACCTCCAGGAGCGGTCTGTGTAAGCTGTGGTCCGTCCCTGACTGCAGCCTGATTCGGACTCTCAGAGGTGGGCGGTGCTTAATGTTTGTTTTTGCTGTTGTTGGTTATGTTGGAATCTATATGTTGATTAGTTAGAGTTGATTAGTTATTAGTTAGATAAGTTAGAGGTTTCAGATTTATTAACACAGAAATGTCAAACAGCTATTATATGATCAGTTCATATATAATAATATTTTAAGGGGCTTGTAATTGATCAATAAAATAGTTGGTGTGTTGTCTTGTGTAGTGTAGTCGATTGTTTTGTTTTGCATGTCAGAACAATGAGGCGACTGCTGAATGTCACAGTTGCTGCCAAAAAGACTCCAAAGGCAGACTGCAGTAAACGCTGTCTCCAGGTGGGAAACAGGAGCGATACGCCTCCTGCTGTCAAGCCTGCAGGTATCAGGCTTGTGATGTGCTCCTCTGTCCTATAGTGGACAGAAACTATTTTTTGGAGTGGCACAAATAATTTGTATAATCTTATTTGATGCAGAACACCCAATTGTTCGGATTTTATGTTTTTTGTCTGATTTTAGATCAATTGTGTTAATACAGTATGTCAAAATGAAAAAATAACTGTTAAACATGTGAGGTTGTGCTGAAAAGAATGATACCAAACAAGGGAAGGTAAACAGTTTTTAAATGTGAAATCAAAAAGTAGTCAAAAACGCTGGACCCCAGTGGGTTAAATAATAACTGATCAATACTTTGATCACTTTGAATCATTTGTCTGAGGCTCCGCTCTTTTCTGTCCTGCTCTTTGATTGGCTGAAGGTCACAACACCAATGTGGGCGCCGTCGTCTTCCGCCCCCAGGCCGGAGTTTCTCTTAACCAATCAGATGTTAGCTTGGCCTCGTGTGCTGCTGACGGCACAGTGAAGCTGTGGAACCTGGAAAGGTGAGGGCAAGGGGCAGGTATGAATGATTCATATCCTATCTGTAATTAATGGCTTTGTGTCTCTGGTTTCTGTAGCGATGAGCCAGTGGCAGACATTGAAGGTCACAGCGAACGAGTTTCTCGGGTGTCGTGGCATCCGTCAGGACGGTTCCTGGGAACAACCTGGTAAAGTAGAAATTACTCGGAAAAATCAGATTACTCATGTTTTCATTCTTACTGTAATGAGTCAAAATACCTGTGTAATGTGTAGAGACAGAACATGCTCAAACACTAAGCACCACCTACTTTCTCTTCTTAAAAAAATTTCCATTTTACTTTGAAAGTTTTACTCTGCGTTTAACATAGAAATATTTTTTTCCATGTGTGACGCACTTCCTGTCCGTGTGGAATGCAGCTACGATTACTCGTGGCGTCTCTGGGATCTGGAGGTTCAGGAGGAAATCCTCCATCAGGAAGGTCACAGCAAAGGTGTCCACGACCTGACCTTTCACCCTGACGGTTCTCTGGCTGCTACAGGGTAAACAAACGCTACAACATCATCTATCACGTCTCAGCACGTCTCTGTAAATAACCAATCAGCTCTCTCTGTCTGTGGTCCAATCAGAGGCCTGGATGCGTTTGGCAGGGTGTGGGACCTCCGGACGGGACGCTGCGTGGTGTTCCTCGAGGGTCACCTGAAAGAGATCTACAGCCTGCACTTTTCCCCCAACGGGTCAGCCAATAACAAAGCATCACGCGAAACAAACATAGCCAATCGGAGACTACTACATTAAAACTCACCTGACCAATCCCAGCTCCAGCATTGAGAGAACGTGACAGAACCAGAAAATTATCTATAATCAATAATCAGGATTCTACAGGAAATGAAGAGATTGTTATTGCTTTTGTTTTTGTTGTAAACATGTTAAAATGATAAGTTTCACGGTTCTATCAGAATTAACAGCTTCAATAATGTTTCTCCTCGCAGGTATCACCTGGCAACAGGAAGTGGAGACAACACCTGTAAGGTCTGGGAGCTGAGAAACAGGAAGTGCCTTTACACAGTCCCCGCCCACCAGAACCTGCTGTCTGCCGTCCGCTTTCAACGTAAAAAACGCTATTGTTCAAAAAAACTAAATATTACTGACCTTGCTTCCTGTTAGTTTGACCTCACTTCCTGTTAGTTTGACCTCACTTCCTGTGTGTGCAGCTACAGACGGGCACTTCCTGTTGACGGGTGCATACGACAACACGGCGAAGGTCTGGAGTCATCCGGGTTGGATGCCGCTGAAGACACTTGCTGGGCATGAGGGGAAGGTACGAGCGCTGTGCTCTGATTGGTACATTTGGGCGCTCCTAATTGCGGGCGATCTCTGACCTGCTTGTGTTTTCAGGTGATGGGCGTCGACGTGTCACCTGATGGGAAACTCATCGCCACCTGTTCCTACGATCGGACCTTCAAACTGTGGCTGTCTGAGTGATGTCATTAGTGACATCATGAGTTATGTCATCCAGACACAAATCTACTGTTCTTGTTTTTCAGTAAAAGATTTTATCATTTTTTGGAATTAAAAAAAAAAATCATTTTCAAAAATCTGAAGCTGGTTCGTCTTCATGAGCGCTCCAGATCAAAGGCCCAGGGTGTTTATATTTTTATATTTCACCTTTAAAGATGGTTTGTCAGTTTGGTGTTTTATTTCACCTATGTCTGATTTTTAGTTATTTTTTTACATTTTGACATACTATTTTAACACTCAAATAAAACACACATAAAACACACAACTGTTTTATGTTTGCTAATTAAACCTTTTTAATGCCGTCAGTTGTGGCTGTGGATGCAGATACCCAGACATGGAGAGCTGCTGCTGGAGGTTACTGGCTTATTGTAGACAATCTGATTGTTCAGACCTTCACAAACACAGCTTTGTGAAGCCACAGTAATGCCTGTGTCGTGTGCACCACAGGTAGTGCTGCTACATTAATGGAGAAAAGTAAGGCACCAGATAAATGCTTTGTGGGTGACACACCATTAGCAGGCCTTCCCCAATAGGTGTCTGAGGACCCACCTGAGACCCCTGCGTATACCATGAGTCATATGTTACATCACATGGTGCGTTCACACTCAAAAGCACCGATTTTCCACATACACAAAAATTGCAGCATGAGCAAATACACACTAAGCTATAATATCTAAAGAAAGACCATCTCAAGGCCTTTGACTAATTTCCATTTAGGAATTCAATTCAATTCAATTTTATTTATTTAGCGCCAAATCACAACAACAGTCGCCTCAAGGTGCTTTATATTGTACAGTAGATCGTAC
>VUQG01022376.1:0-15989 GCA_015106755.1 Etia nguti | reverse complement strand
GACACATGCAGTGACTCAGCCCCACTCTGCCTGCCTACTCACTCACTTGTCTGGGTCCTAGTGCCTTCTGCTTTACTGCTTTACACCAGGCCCACCAGTCAGCGGCGTATGGCAGGACATCGTGCTGCAAGGCAAACCCAACATCAGGACACACCTCCTCAGCACAGTTCTCTTAACAATAACACGCAACAAGCCATCTTGTCAGCCATTAGTCCCTATACTTTCACAGAGCTTAAAATTCCCAAACTAGTTTCATTATGAATGTGAGATATTGCCTCACAATCATTCACACTGACGTATGCATGTTCACTCATAATGGCTGGTGTTATTAAACCAACAACGGAACAGTGATGCAACAAAACAATCATGCGTTTTTGCTGTGTGATCATTTTGATAAACAAGTCAGTTGCTGCTATATTTGATTTCCTCAGTTTTTCACTAACAATAAAGTATATTAAAATCAGCTATAGCTATACAGACACTAGTATCTATGTGGGATGCCTGTATTTGCCCACCAGAACCCACCTTTATAAATTCTTGCACTTTTCTTTCATTTCTGTAGTATAAACACACCAAGACATATAATTAACAGCATATAGAAACAACAATAAAATGTAACTTTCCCCAATGCAAAATATTATTTTCGTAATAAATTAAGTACAACTTTTCAGGTTCCCCCTAACTGTAATTACAGGATCTTCTCTTACTTAAACACCTGAAAATAAAGTGCTCTGCTACTGGAAAGAGGTACAAATAAATAAATTAAAAATTAAAAAGAAACAAAAATGCTTTCCATTTCCACCACTTTAAGACTGTCTTTTTTATAATATTATATAGTTTTATGATATGATGAAATATGGTGTTCTGCTGTTGATATTTTTTATTTTGTGACTGGTCATATAGTGTGCAGCGCATAAGTAAAGACAGGTAAGGAAACTGTATCCTGGTCATTCTGAACTTGACTGCCGCAACAACAACAAAAACATATGTAAAGACAGCCTACTAAAAGGTCAGGCTGAGTTCTAACTAATAATTTGTCTATATTTTCAATATTTTGAAGCAAAATACTATTCAGACATCAATATATTTATATATCTTCTATTTGTGTTTTCATTTACAAATGTCAACTTCCAAAGCTGAATGCAGATTACGATTTTTTAAAAATATCTGATCACATGCAAATGTACTGAGGTAGTTACAAAAGTAAAGAAAATACATTTAAAAAAAAAAAATCACCATGCAGATTTGCAAATAATTCTGCAATAATGATCTAAAGGGTATCATGTTTACAGGCTAATCATCACCATCCCCAACCCCATCATCTGATTTTTCACTATTTAGGAATTATTTAAGAATTATTTTTATTTGTATAAACTGCATCTCTTAAAGTTTTTACTTCATTTATAGTTAGGCTTTTTGAAACAAATGGATGCATGTCATGCCCATCTCTGTCTTTGCATGTTTTCAATAGGTAGCTGCACTGTCAACTATAGAAGAAAATGCTAAAACACAATCTCAGTTGCTACCCTGATCACATCTGACTCACAATTAATTTTGCCTTAGTGTGAAAGGAACATAATGGCACAGATGTGACGATATTAGGAGTTGGAAGAAGAAAGCATATGTGATAAAACAACCGAAGAACAAAACTAGGTGCTTGTGGCTAGATAAAAAGACAGAGCCTGGGACCAGATTTGTGTTCACACCTTTTCATTCAGCAGCCCAGTCATCTTTGCCCAGAAAACAAGCTTCTGCTAAGAGTATGTGACCTTTCAGATCCCCGTTCAGCTGTAGATACTATAAAGCCAAAACTAAAAATATGCAAATTTAATGAAGTTTTTAAATTTTTTTTATTTAAAGAACACAAACTGAAGACGTGCCTACACATTTCAATTCAAAAGGCAATCAACCCAGCTCATTCCTTTCTTTTTATGAAAGTTGTTTTCACTCATGACAATCTCGTTTCTCACACGTTGCATACAGCTGAACTTGTAAGATAAAGTCCTACTACTTGCAAACAACAACAACAAAAAAACCCATTGATTTCGATGAGGCTGCTGCCTGAGTAGAGCCTCCAAGAGACAGGACAACTTCTTGCTCATAGGACTCAAGCTAAAGTCACACTGGAACAAATTAGGACAATCGAAAATCACATGGACTCCCATGGAATACAGCAGGTTAAAAACGATTGACTGACTGCACTGGATGTCTTCGTTCACGTATCCACCCTCCTTAAGGTAAAACTGTTTAGTTGTGCTAATCCCACATGTATTGATTTTTAAGCTTACACTATTGCTTTTCAGTATATAAGAATGTACGGCAGGTAACAGAATAAATGCACATAATGTGAAACAGAAAAAGAAACATTTTTGAATTAAAAATTTTAATAAGCAACTGAGTCCTGTTCAAAATCTCTTTTCATCCCTGTGAACTTATCATTGTAACAAATGTAACAATGCTTATTAAAACTAGGATTAAAAAAAAAACAAACATTTAATTTGATTTTAATTTTATTAATCTGACAGAAACTACTGAATAATAATAAAAAAATAATAAATTCTTACCGTGATGTAAATGTTCTTTGAAAGGTCAGTCATTTGCATAAGTCTGCAAATACAACATCCCTATGTGTGGTATGGCCAACGGGTCTGTTTTGCATAAGAACTGTTACACACAGTTAGGGCAAATGCGTCACTTTGTGAGCCAGAGCCCTTTCTCCCCAGAGGATAATTCGTGTTCTCACCAAACCCGTGTATCACAGGTGTAAAGACATGTGTATTCTACTTAAACATCAATGTGCACAGCTACCTTACAGGCCTCTTTTTTTGGTTATCAGTAAGAGCATATAAATAAAAACCTACATAAAAATAAGCTGGTAGTGTTTGGTACTTACAGCACCATGAAGAATCGCTCTCTTCCTGATTTCTCAGTTTTTTACATTTTTGTCACACTTGCATGTATCAGACAAAGATAACCTGAGTAAATACAAAATACAGTTTTTAAATGGTTTCCTTTATTAATGGAGGAAAAAAAAGCTATCCAGACTTACATGACCCTATGTGAAAAAAATAATTACTATATTACCAAAACATAATAACTGGTTGTGCCAACATGAACTGCAATAAAGCATTTGTGATGAATGGCAATGAGTCTTTCACATCAATGGGGAGGAATTTTGACCCATTTTTCTTTGCAGAATTGTTTTATTTAATCCAATTTGGAAGGTTTCAGCATGAACAGCCTGTTTGTGGTCATGCCAATTCATCCCAACATAATTTAAGTCTGGACTTTAACAAGGCCACTCCAAAACCATTTCAAAACATTCATTTTGTGTTTTGAGCCATTCAGATGTGGACTTGCTGGTGTGTTTTGGATCATTGTCCTGCTGCATAACACAGCTTGTGCTTGTGCTTCATGGTACAAACTGATGGCTGGACATTCTCCTTCAGGATTTTGTGGTAGAGAGCAGAATTCATGGTTGCATCAATTACAGTAAGTTGTCCAGGTCCTGATCCAGCAAAGTGACTATCCCACTACCACCACTATATTTGACTGCTGATATGATGTGGTTGGTTTTAAGACAGACATAACAGGAGTCAAACCTTCCAAAATTTCAACTTTTGTCTAGTCAGTCCAAGGAATATTTTCCCAAAAGTCTTGGGAATCATCAAGATGTTTATTTTGGCAACTGCAAAACAAGCCTTTGTGTTTGTGTTAAAATCAGCAGTGATTTTTGCCCAAAGATACCATTTTTGCTTAGTCTCCTCCTTATTGTTGTATCATGAACACTGACCGTAACTAAGACAAGTGAGGCCTGCAGTTCTTTAGATGTTATGGCGTCTTTTGTAACGTCCTGGATCTCTCGTTGTTGCGGTCTTGGAGTATGGCATGATGTGTTGCTTTTTGCGATCTCTTCACCTACTTCACTTTTTTCCCCACAGGTTCAATTTGAGTGATTTCTTGATTAAACGAGTCCTTTGTGTGGCTAGTGAACCCCGCTAAAAAAGAAAAAAAGAAAGAAAAAGAAAAAAGAAAAAAAAGCTATTCATAGTTAATTCATAATTTAACAACAACGGGGAATTACTTTTTTAGCAACTCACCAGGTAGGTTTGTATAACTGTTTATTCCCTTAACAATTTAAAAGCATTTAAAAACTGTATTTTGTAATTACTTGGGTTAAATTGGTCTTATATTAAAATCTATTCGATGATCTGAAACACTGAAGTGTACCTAATATGTGAAAATGTAAGAAATCAGGAATACTTTTTTCATGGCACTGTATATGTCCTTTAAATGATCAAATGAAGTCTGATGGTTCGATTTAGATTCGCTTCCATCTTTGTTACCAAAGTCAAATCTCATTAACATGGTGCCTCCTGGGTGCACCTGGGGTGTTTTGGGTACGGTGTCAAAATTAGATCAAATGAGTGGAAATAGAAGGAAAAAATTTTAAATTAAAAAAACCCCTGAAAACACGAAATCCATTTTGCTTTTCAGTTTCTCTGTTCTTACCATTAGTGAACCTGTTTTGATGTTGAGGGTCAGCTTTGTGTCTACAGGCACAATGTGATATAGGTCATGTCAGACTTGTCCCACAAGTTTTCTACAGGCCATGTTTTCTGCTTATTTGTTTTTGTAGCTCTTATATTCACCAGGTAAGTTAGTTCAGCAAACTTCTCACAGCTACACATAAGTAAAGCTGCATTTCAAGTACAATGGGTAAGAAAATCTAAACCTTTAATAGGACTTATATCCTGTAGAATTCAACTGAACAAACACCTTTTTACAACTGGGGAGAAATGTTAAGACTAGTTTTTAGCACACATCAGTCACCTGTCATCAGTTCCAGTAAGATGATCAAAATCAAATAAAATTCAACTGTTGCAGTAAGGACAAGATCAAAGGGAAAGTTATGTTAGGAAAATGATACAAAAGAATTATCAGGTATTGGATATAACATGGAACACAGTGAAGACAGTCACGTGGAAAAATAAGGCCCAACAGTGATATTACCAAGAAGTGGAAGCAAGAAGTTTCCAAAATTTTTTGCAAGGCCTTGTCATGTCCGGGATCCAGATATATGTCATATGTCCAGACACAATAGAATAGAATTGAATGGAATCAAATACCGACTGTGAAACACAGTGATGGCAGCATCACGGAGTTTTAGTCAAAGTGGTGTCCATCATGAACAATTCCAAACAGTCACATCTGGCACAAAACATTAAGCCATTTACTAGAAAGATGAAGACAATGATGAATTTCCCCTTTCGGCACAACAACAACCTAAAGCATACATCATAATTAACAAAGGAATGGCTTCACCAGAAGAACCTTAAAGTTTCAGAATGGCTAGACCCAAGGCAAATGAAAATATGTGGGGTGCCCAAAAGAGGCCTACCATCAGAGAAGTCCTTGCAATCTGAGATTTGGAGTGCTTGGGGAAGGAAGAGTGGAAAACTGTGGCAAAGTTAAGATGTGCATAAGTCAAAAGATACTTTGACAAAGTGTTAGTTTGAGAGTTCTGAAATGATTGATCTTAGTATTATTTTATTGCATCCCGGAAAACTGGCATTTTAACAAAGACGTGTAGGATTTTTAAATCCAATTTTAAATCCCGGCTGATATGGGATTGTTAATACCGATACTGGATACCAATACTGATTTAAACATCTGACGATTTAAAAATCTGATATCAGCCAATATTTTTTTTCTTCTTTCAGAAATGTGACTCAAACAGACTTTCCAAACATTTATTAAGTGGAGTTATTACTTATTTATACAACATATGTAACATGCGTTACCAACAGTGAAATTGCACTCCCTCTGGTGGACAAGCTATGCGATGTCAACATTCATAACATGGTTGAGTGGCATTTCTCTGGTCTCTTAATTAGTGTTTTTAATTTTTATTTATCGTTCCTCTTATAAATGCAGATACTGGTAGACTGGAAAATGGCCATTATCGACTCTACTCCTAGCCAAACTTTAAATAAATTTTTTTTTTAAAAGAATTTAACAGGCTGGCAAGAATCTCAGTGCCATTTTGTAAGCCTTCCCCTACACTCTTGCTGCTAGCCTCCTGTCATAAATTGATTTTGACACTCACTCCACCCTGTCTCCAAAATCCTTTTCACCTCATGGTATTTAAACTCCTCGTCCTTCACTACCTCTGCTCCCTCCATCTTTACCTTTCCACCTGCTGCTCTCTAATTCACACACACACACACACACACACACATATATTTTGTCTTGCTTATAATGACTTTCATTCCTCTTCTCTCCAGGGCATACCTCTACCCCACCACGCTCTCTTCCACCTGCTCCCTACTCTCACTACAGATTACATCATTTGCAATATCATACTCCATGCAGACTCCTGCTTGACCCCATCTGTCAACCTCCCCGTCAACATCACAAACCAGAGGGTACTCCGAGCCAACCCTTGATGCAACCCCTACCCCCATGTTGAACCAGTCTTTCACTCCAAATGCACACCAAACCACTGTGTCGTACATGTCCTGCACCAGCCTCAAATACTTCTCCACCACTCCTGAAATCTTCATACTGCATTTCCCAACACTTCCACCTCTCACCTTGCTGTATGCCTCCTGTCTATTTTTTTAATCTCCTGACTATCCCTATTTCTCTTTGCTTACCTCTTCCGTTGAATGCTTTCCTGAACTTCCTCATCTACCACAAAGTCTCCTCGTCTTGTTTCATTTGTCCAGAGGATACACTAAACACCTTCATGGCAGTTTCCTCTCACCACTGCAGCTGTACTTTCCTATTCATCTGGTAACTCTTCCCCACCACTCAAAGGCTGTGTCAACTCCTCACTGAACTCTGCTCAGTTTTCTTCTTTCTTCAGCTTTCAACATTTAATCATCGTCTCTGTCTGCACGTGCTTCCTTTTCTTGATTTCCAAAGTCATCCCACAGACAAGCATCCAATGCTGTCTAGCTACCGTGCTGTGAAAAAGTATTTGCCCCCTTCCCGATTTTTTCATTTTTTGCCTATTTGTCATATGTTTTAGATCAAACTAATGGTAATATTAAACAGAGATTGCATTCTCTTAGATGATTTCATCTAAAGGGAAAACAGCTATCCAAACCTTACTGGCTCTGTGTGAAAAAAATAATTGCCCCCTAAACTTAATCACTGGTTGTGCCACCCTTGCCATCAAGAACCGCAATCAAGTATTTGCAGTACCTTGCAAAGGTGGGGAGTCTTTCATGTCGCTGAGGAAGAATTTGGCCCACTTTTCTTTCCTCCACTCTTATACAGCATGTCTTGCCATTTTCCCTGCAACCATTTCTATCCTTTTTACAAAATTCACTACCATCTGTTCTTAACCAGATAACCTAAACTCACTACCTGCATGTCTTAGGATGATGGGAGGAAGCTAGAGAACCCAGAGAGAACCCACGCAGACACGTGAACATGCAAACTCCAATGACTGTGAAACAGTCTTAGATACTGGGACACACAGAGCAGGAAAGAGTCCACAGTAATGGGAGTGAAAGAAAACATTTGCATTTGCCGTAGTGATAATCTGAAGGCTATCAAATGTTGGCAGGTGGTTTTGGTAAACTGTCAAACTAATATACAGTTGGTACAAGTATCTGCCTTCCTCTTGTGAATGTGAACATGGTTGCCTAAAGGCATTTATGAAAAAACAGTTCTCAAAAATTCATATGCTTTCATTTTGTATTTGTGTTCAGATGTGCACAGTTTGTACTGCATTTACTCATTTTATTTCTGCAGTTTTTTTTAAATGTGTTATATTTTAGTTTCTATATTTCTTTTCCAGGTGTTTTGAGATTGTTTTCGTATTTTGGGACACAAGTTCACACTAATAATACTTACTATAATTATACTATAATATACTATACTCTTTGTAAGTATAGTATAGTATATGCATTGTTATAGTGTAAAAGAAGCTGTTGTGAGTTGTTCTTTCTCTCCCTCTTTCAAGTTATACCCTAGTTTCCAGCTGAGAGGTTGAAGTCAGGTCCAGTTCTCATTTCTGCTCAGAGCCACACATCTAGCAAAAATGCTGTCTCGCTTTACCAGCTAATTGGCATCAAAAGGTAGTTCCACCACACACCTAGAATGGGAACTCTCTGTGCAAGCCCTATCATCTGAAACTACAAATTTGTTTCATTTTTTTTTCCCCACACAGAGAAGCATATGAAATGACCTGCGGCTACTCTCTGGCTAGTCATCAGCTGGTGCTATGACGATGAAGGTGGGAATGGCCTTCAGTAAGCTCACAGCTTGGTGTCTGTGTGTGCACGTGCATGCGTGCGTGTGTGTAATACTGAGAGATGAATCACCATGTGTGAACCGCTTTAACCACTAAAAAGCAATAAGGTGAACAGAGTTTAGTGGTTAGGGCTCCCAGCTCGTAACCACATGTACTATTCTGCTGGCCTCTGCCAGAAGCCAGACCTACTAATTCAAGTGTGAATTACAAAACAATGGCATTGCAACCAAACAACAGAGACGAATCCAAATGGCAGAATATTTAGAAAGTGGGAAACCAGGTTAAAGCGGTTACATGTGACGGTTTGTTCTGGATCCCAGTTGTGGGACAATATTGGGATGAAATGTATCCATCCTGAAGTACATTCTAATATTCTTTCACCTTAGACAAAAACAACAGTTAAGAGCATGTGGCATAAACCTTATCTAAACAACAGCGCCGGAGCTGACTTAAGGTTTAACAAGTCCCACAGTGTAAACAGTGCAGAATGTCAACACAGTGTGTGTTTCATAAAGAAATATTTAACATGAGCTGAATAGTCTGAAGAGCAAAGAGGTACAGTTGGAATAATGTTATTATTGAGATATCCATTATATCAAAAGAAAGCCACAAAAACTCAAGCTCAAATAAATAAGATATTAAACTTGGCATTCAGAATCTTCATGAAGGACACTTTGGCATGTAGGAGTAACCAGGAATCCAACCACCACCTTTCTGATTAGCTGATAACCTGCTTTACCTCTTGAACTATTGCTGCCTTGCACTGTGGTGCATCATGGTACCTCAGCATCTCTGGTACCGCTCGGTATAGAGGAGACATGGTGTTGGTGATGTTGACTAAATTCACTCACAGACTTCTGCCTTGTATACAAGCTTTATAGTATCTTAGGGTTGAGGTAGCTGGCAAAACCCACAAAGAACCATGAATATCAGAGTAACAGCAGAACAAATTATGTGACTTTTTTCTAAGTAATTTTCCTCATTCTGCACCACTACATCCAATCTAAGGGTTCCCCCACCTCCCAAATCCCCCTTTAACCCCTGAGAATATCCCCAATAAAATGGCATCTAGACTACTGTCCTATCCTAGGCTATAGTAAATTGAAGGTTTTCCTACTTGTTGCCCCAAGTGGATGAAATTCGATTTTTATTTGTTTTTGCTCTTGAAACCGACAATTTCTCCTGAGGAGACTCCACGCTCTCACAATGTCCCAAATTAGCAAGAGTGACATTCTGGTGTCTGTGTTTTCATGCTCCCCACTGCAGGAGAGTGTCAGCTTGGAAACTGTTTTCTCTGACAGACTGAACCTAAATAAACTAAACAGGCATAGTCCTTAGATCAATCCATCAAGTATAAATGACTTCTTCATAAATTATGCACATCTATAGGGAAGAACATCATAGATGTCTCTTATTATAAAGCTGAATTTGCTTCCTTCCATTTCACAGAGTTCCCTTCAGATGAGTTTGCAATGTTTTAGTTTTTCCCAGTCGGCCCACCACCTTGGACTGTGAGACTGCCTTTGTGCATCTTTCTGCTTCCTATTGGTGCAAAACCCGCTCAATTACCAGCTTTCTTCTCTAGGTGGGTTAAGCCTTACGCTACATTGGTCAACCAGTTGCTACAAACTCTCTCTCCATACCGAAGAGCAGATTTCGCTTCCTGGCTGGATTTCGATGGAGTCCATTTTGAAATTGTACCAAGCCCAAAGCAGAATATGCACCTACATAGCATTGCACAATGAAAGCATACCCTTGCCTGCACTTTTGAAACATATTTAAAATGCTTCAATTGCTAACAGGATGTGATAATAATTCACATTTTAAAAATTCTTTCTTTTTATATGGAGGACTCTTGGCCACCCCATGGTCCTGTCGCTGGTTCACCACTGTTCTTTCCCAGTCACCGGGCCATCACATTTTGGTCCTTATCAGATTCACTCAAATAATTCCATGGTAATTGTAGAACCCCTCATTAAATTTAAAATGCATGAATACAGCCAACAGAAAATAAATGAGGTTCCATCATAGTTGCTCCCCCCGTGGTGAAAACTAGACATTATGACTGCTTTTCCTAGATGCTGCATTGACTACATCATTGGTGGGTGGGAGCAGATCATAGACCAGTCGGAAGAGAGCCAAGGATCGGTCAGCGATCTCCCCTGGTCCTGTCACTAGGCGGCCATTTTCAGTAGGTCAACCTGCAAGAACTTTTCGGCTGCTACATTCTTAGCAGAAGATTTGGGCGCCAAATTAGGTGAATGATGGTGAAAAAATTGAAAATATTTGTGTGTAAACGTTCTTTAAATGGTCTCTGTTTTTTAAGGGTTAAAGGCTTTGTTACCTTTTGGATGTGCACACTTTTGTTTGAATCTCAAAAATGTGTTAATAAATTTCAGTTTTCTTTGTCAAGTATGACCATTTTGCTAGATACTGGAATATGCACCCATACTAAGAAAGCCATGCTGAAATCATGTGACAACTGATTTGTAGTCTAGTATTGCACATGGCTGTGCTGCTGCATTTTATGCTGTGTCCTTTTGTCCTTGTGCCAGATGTCAGGATGTGGTGTACGACTCATTAGGATGCCAACTTGCCGCTGCACGGGGGTTAACGTTTCTCACTTGGCTTTTTAAAGCCTGATGGAAGACATTGCTTTATAGAAGTCACGGGTTAAGATAGCTGCAGCTGCAATAGTGTAGAAATAATGGTAATACTGCATAGCAAGTAATGATTCGCAAACAGCAACAGCTATTGCCTCAATGAGTCATCAATCAGTGAGGGAATCCTGCTCCCTCCTTTTGACTGGGAACAACCGTCATTAGCAGCTGTGTGTGTGTGTCTACTGTAAGTATGTGTGTGCTTGTGCATTAACCACACCTCAGTGTCTGCATGTGTAGGCGTTGATCTTGTCTTTCTGTCTATGTGTAGGAGTCTATTTTGCCTATCTGTTTGTATGCGTCTATTATCTAGCGTGGTTGTCAGCTTTTCCATGTGTGTTTATTAGGGGAGGTCCTTTTCTTTGTTGTTGTTGTTATTTATGCTGGCTGGCACTGGAAGAGAGAGACAGTAATATTCATAATAACACTCGGGAATAAAGAACATAGCTGAAGGAAATGGAGAGAGAAAGAAGGAGAGGAAGACAAAGAAGATGAGGGCAGCAGCTGGTTCTCGTTACTCTGCTGCCCATACACTTCACTGCAGGAGCTATCAGTATATACAGTAGGCTCCAGCAATTCCCTCTCAATGGATACAAGTAACTGTGTGTGTGTGTGTGTGTGTGTGTGTGTGTGTGTGTTTTTCTCTCAACGTTCAGTAGCTGAAAGCATTGCCAAGGGGATGAGGTTATATTTCAGGTCATAAACTAGCTAGAGATTTAATTTGAAGAAGAACAACTTGATTATGTTCTCTCAGGCAAAAACAGCTTAGGGAAATATAACTAAGATGACACAGGTGAACACACACAAGCACGTGTACACACACACACACACACAATGCATCCCACACCGACTTTACTTGCACGGGTTGCACAGGGATTTGGCAACTTATTTTAGCTTTTTTAAAATATACGTTTATCCAAAAGAACTTTGTCTTCCACATTTTTTTGAAGTTCAATCACTAATAATCAGCTAGACCTACAAAATGGCCAGGATGCTGTTGTGGCAGTCTTTGATATCGTCTTGAGTCTATCACCCTGCAGCCCGACAGACTCTAGCATCCACCATCTTGGACTGCAGGTGGCAACGGTACTTCTTAAACCTCGACTCCACTTTCCACATCTGCGAGTCCATTATGGTTCAAGTGAAGCATATTTTGTCATCAGATGGTGAATGTGAACGTTCTTTATTTTTTGTGACTGCACAGAGTGATCTGTGGAGAATTCACATTATAGTGCGCCAATTATACATGCATCCCACGTGGTAGACTTCAGTAAAGTATAGTGGGAATGACTACTCGGCCGTCAGGTCTCCAGTTGTCCGTGTCAGTCTAACCAGAACCTGCAGCAGGTAGAGAATTGTTTCATATGGCTGAACACCAAGCTCACCGACGCTGCAGAACAAGCACTAAACATAGCCCTACTACACAACAAGACACTCACTGGAAAGGCAGTTGAATATTATTTATTTGGCACCACGTATCTGGCAATTAAAATATTTAATAAGGAGCACTTAATAAAAAGGTACCGTTTAGTGTGCATGAGTCCATGCAGAGACATACCCCAATACTGCTACTGCAACAAATAGAATTCAGATCTCAGGTAACACTACAGATCATCTGTTTGTCATCTACAGATAAGACTACAGTGTTATCTGCATGCCTGAATTAATCCCAGCCTTCTTCATTCAGCTCCTCTCTTTAGCGCTCACCACAGCGGATCATCTGCATCCATCTTCCCCTATGCCTAGCATCCTCTTTTATCAGACCAGTCCTCTGCATATCCTCGTTAACTACATCTATGAACCTTTGTGGCCTTCCTCTTTTCCTCCTGCCTTGCAGTTCCATCTTCAACATCCTTCGTCCACTATCTACTATCCCCTCCTTCCTCCAATAACCTTGCCTAACTAACTTTGACTGCAAACTGCTCAACCTGAGCTGTTCCTCTTATGTATTCAATTCAGTTTTGTTTTTTTATATATAGGACCAAATCACAGCATTAGTCACTTCAAGGCACTTTATACTGAGAGAAAACACCAGCAATCAGACAAGCGCACTTGGCGACAGTGCGAAGGAAAAACTGCCTCCCTGATGTATCCATTTACAATTCTGTCCCTCCTGATCACTCCCAACAAAAATATTAGCATCTTTATTTTTTTGTCTTTTTGTCACCACCACAGTCTCCAAACCATGCACATGTCCTTTCAATCTTGCTGTGGTCACAAAACACCCCGGACACTTTTCTCCACCCACTTATTCCACTCTGCCTGAACTCTCCTCTTCACTTCTCTTGTACACCGTCTGTTGCTTTGGATGGTTGACTGCAGGTATTTAAACGTATCCTCTATTCATTACATCTGCTCCTTCCATCTTCACCACCTTTTTCCTCCCCAATTTGCACACATCTATTCTGTCTTACTTCTACTGACTTTCATTCCTGTACTTCCACCTGCTCCAGACTCTCCTGAACAGCAACAGAACCTTCATTAATGTCATTAATAACACTTCTGTTTGATAACACCATTGCATGCCAAAAAAGGTGAAAAAGGTCTATCATGGATAGATGGACACTGACTGTTGCACTAGATGGCTGCCTCTCCCGTACAATGATGCAGCTGGGAGTCTCTTGTTTAACAGGGATTCTTCTTTACTGCTGTTCTCTGCAGATGGAGGTTCTGTCTCTAATCCTGCAGAGACTTTACCTTACAATATAAAGCACCTTGAGACAGCTGATGTTGCTCTACATAAATAAAAGTGAACTAACACAAATGTGTCCAGTGATACACCAAGACGCAGCTTAAAAGCCGACTTGCAACCTTGCACTGCAAAGGCTGATATGATCAGAGACAGGCGGTATATAGTTTGATAATATCATCTATGAGGAAGGGAGAGAGCAGTTTGGGGAAATAACTTGAAGAAAATCACCTCCCAAGATCAACAGGAAGGAGTGAAAAACAAAATCCAAAACCTAGAAAAGTAGAGGCTAGAAAGACACAAAAGAGAGGGAGACAGCATATCTAAAGGAGTTTTTGGAGAGACATCAGGAGCTGGGTATCATAGATGAGGAGAGCAGAGCAGATTTTCAATCATGGGTAGGTGAAAAGGAGAGAGGACACAGTTTTTCACTGCAACCTCTGTGAGTACACATAGTGTGCACTCGAGGAGAAAGCACTGAGCGTGAGGCTGCCAAAGAAGAGTTGAACATGCAAAAAGCCAACTAAGTGTTCTAGAAAAAGATTTACACCCAGCCCTGGACAGCCAAGGACCTAGCTTGACACCAACTAGAACTATGTGGTGGTGCTGAAATTGGTTGAAATATAAGTTGTTTTGAAGAACAAAGTCATTCTGAATGAACAGTACACAGTTTTGAATATATTCAATTCAAAAGAACATTATTTCCTCAAGAAAGGTCTCTTAAAAAAAATTACAAAGTTGTAAGAAGGCAGGTATCCAGGGCTGCCAAAGACCTCCACTTTATCTGACTCGACTTGGGAGAATGCCTTTGGCTGTGTCCCGCACAAGTCTATCTTATTCCTTGGGCTTCTTACTGTAGATCCTACGTATTAAAGTTCTACAATGACTTTTACCACTTCTCTTTCCTCAAAGCTACAAAGAGAGTTGTGAGAATAGAGAAAATGGCCTCTCTCCTGAGGAAGAGTCTCTTTTAATAAGGGTCACTCAATCTGAAGCACAAAGAGCTGCTCCAGTATTTGGTGCATTTAAACCAAGTGTTTTATAGCATTAAAGTTTACCAAAAAAAAAAGTAATGTGCACTCAAAAACTCTTCAGATTTGAAACCACTTTTTCAACTTAAAAAAGGAGCATTTTTTATGCAGTTGCATTTTGCTATTGATTTTGCCCCCAGTCAACCCATTTGGGTATGATTAATGCTTTCCAAGCAGAACCATTTAATTCATCTGGTTAACATTTCTGTATGTTTTTTACAACACTATCCGTCTGTCTGTCTATAGATAGGAGAAAACGCAATTATTGTAATGTCAATTTTTTCCGAATGTATTCCAACTGCATATATATGATTTGTTTTTGATTCATCTCTAGAAAATGTTTTATACTGGGTAATAAAGCTAAACTCTTAAAAACACACATCAAAACCAAACATTGTAAGCACTGTATAAATGCAAGCACTACCAATTTGTCCTCAAGTAAAAATAAATATACCGCCTACTTACTGAATCACACAAAAGATAAAGATAAGCTAAAAGTTTTGGTAGTGGCACAAATTTTGTTTTTCACATGCTTTGTCACTTCAAGATTCAAAGACTTTTATAGGCTCTGTATAGTAAGATTATGGAAAGGCAAAAAAATAATAAAAAATGTAAAAACAAACAAAACAAAGCAAAACAAACAAACAAACAAACAAAAAAAAAAAACACATCCTGACACTAAAAATTACTACTGGGTTACATACTCATTTACAATACTATCTATACCAACAGTGTTGTTTTCACACAGTCCCTTCCACTCATCAATAACTAAACACATGACAAAACATTTTAAAGACTCACAGCCTGGTCTTTATTTTACAAGGTCAGTAAAGTTCCAATTTCAGCAACATTAAAGCAGTAAAGAATTATCATAAATGCTAACCTGCCTGGTGCAAACGTTAGTGTTAGCTGTTTTACTATTCGTAATTACTCTATAGCCACAGTAGTTGTCTAGATTGCACCAACCTATTGTTCTAACCTTAATTTTTTAAAAAGACATAGCTCAGAATTGTATTTTCTCTATGATATTGAAAATAGTATCGAGTATTTTCATGGTTACTGGTATTGAGAGTGAAATTATGTAGTATACAGTCTGGATCAAATGTTTAAGAACACTTGAAAAATGGCAACAACAACAACAACAACAACAAAAAAATCATATTTTGCATGGTTGGATCTTAACAAGGTGCATCTTAACAAGGTTCCAAGTAGAAGTTCAACATGCAACAAGAAGAAATGGGAGTGAGACAAAACATTTTTTTGAACATGCAATTTATTGAAAACAACACTTAAACAGGCTGTCTTACAGCTGATCAAAAGTTTAGGACCACACAGCCACC
>VUQG01022375.1:0-17355 GCA_015106755.1 Etia nguti | reverse complement strand
TTAATTTTATTTTTTTTTTTTTTTTTTTTTTTTTTTAAATATTTAAATTTAATTTTTTAATTATTTTTTTTTTTTTTTTTTTTTTTTAGTGGTGAAAACGGGCTTCCATACATGCCCGCTAGAGATGTTTATTAAGTCTTTTAATACAGGCATACTCCCTCAAACTCTGAACCAGAATTGTATCTCATTGATTAAAAAAACAAGTGGTTAATATGGTTTATAACTCCTCTCCAACTGCTCTGCTAGAAGCTTTAATTCATATTAAAGCTGGATGCTTCTTCTGGATGACGAGAAGGGGTTTGACAGAGTAGATTGGGATTGGGGAAAAATTCGTTTCGTGGGTGAAAATACTATACATTTTCCCTCAGGCAGCTTTTGAATGAAATGACACAAATTCTGAATATTCTCATTTAAATCATTCTACAAGGCAGTCGTTTGCATTACTGTCTGATCCTGATACATGTGACACAATCAGAAATACCATGGGTCATCTGCGTGGCCCTATACAGAGATGACCTTTTTGTTGCTTTTGTCCGATCCGTCATGCGCTGTCCTCACAGCCCTTTCAGTCTTAAATGCATTTAGTTAAATTTCTGAATAGAAACCAAATCTTGGCAAAAATGAGGTGTTTGCTTTTAGAAGGGAAGCAAAAGATGATCCACTTAAAAATTTACCATTTAAGATCTCTAATTCTGGCTTTGTCTCTACTTCCTCCAAAATCTTTCCATGTCTGCAAGGATAAATACAAAATGAATTTTTCATTTTACTGTCAGAATGAATAGACACAGTCTTGTGCACTGTCGGATCCTACATAAAACTCCCTATGCTAAAGCTCAGCTTGCAAAATATTTGATACTGTGTTTCCTCTATGCGAAAAGGCCACGATTTCTGATCTGAAATCTTTTAAACGTCGTCCACTTTAACTAGAAGGGACATTACTTCTAATGTCATGACTGGCCTGTTCAGAGAGTGATCTTCTTCACTGAGGCTACTTTCACTCCTGCTAAATTTAAAAGCTTTCACAATTCTGCTGGCCAGAAAGCTAATACAATTAAACTGGAAATCTCCAGCCCCACCTGCTTACTGTATACGGGCTGAACTGGGGGGGTCCTTTATTCTCTCAAATTGGAAGAAATTAAGGTGATCCTGGCCAGTAATGCTGTATTAGGCTATTTGAAAGGACCTGGGATCCATGTCTGACCCATGTTAAAAGTCCAGATGCCACGATGTTGTTAAACAGAGTTTTAAAATAAAAGAAGAAAACCATTAGAAAAACCACCTGAATGAGTGTGGTTACACGACTCCAGGATTAATCAAGTTTTGTGGCATGTATAAAAATGCTCAGGGGGCCAAGCTGATTCTCGTGTAACCTTGGGTAAGATACTGAACCCTGAGCTGTCTCTAAAAATAAAATTATGGTTTGAGATGAGACATTTGCAAATATATCCAGAATGTGTGTGCCTATATACAGTATGTACAGTACATATACTGTACATATAATCATTGATTCAAATGTCTAATCATGCAATCACATGATGGCAAGTCAAAGCATTTAGGCACACAGACAGTTCTCTGGGTTACAGTCCCTTGCTGAAGCCAGAGGTCAGAGGAGAATGGCAAGGCTCTTTAAAGCTAATAGGAAAGCAACAATGACTTATTTTAACCAGCGTTTGCAGAAAAGCATCTCTGAATGGACAGCATATTGAACCTTGAAACAGATCGTCTACAGCAGCAGAAGATCACGTTGGATACCACTACTGTCAGGATAACGTACTACGCCCTAAAGCTCTAGTGATCTCAAACTGGTTTCTTGAACACAATGAGTTCTCAATCAAGGAGGACAATGTGGTGGAAAGGGAGATTCACATCATGAATGTGCAGCTGACAAATCTGCTGCAACTGTGTGTTTATACCATATAAATATGGACCAAAATCTCTGAGGAATGTTTCCAGCAACTTTTTGAATCTGTGCAGCAAAGAATTAAGGCAGTTATGAAAGCAAAAGAGGGTCTAAGCCAGTACAACTAATAAAGTGTATTTGTATGAGTGAGTGTGAGTGTATATGTATTTATTAATGAGTGACTAAGTGTAACTTTTAACTACTTTTATGTAGTTTAAATGCCTCGTGATCAAACACTCAGGACATAACTTAGCATCATAAACCTTACTTACAACAAGATCACAGGTTAAACTTGTGTGCGTTAATATAGCTGCTCTTTTAAATATTTGGTACCACTCTGTAGTATCTTAATTTGAATGAGAAAACACACCAAAATCATTTACAAGCAGTTAAAGCAACAACAAAAACTGAAAAGTAACGAGTGTCTGTGCTGTCTTACAGTTGTACCATGGACGCAGCAGAATTCCGACGCAGAGGCAAAGAGATGGTAGACTATGTGGCCGACTACCTAGAAAACATAGAGAAGCGACCCGTGTACCCAGATTTGGAACCAGGATATCTTCGCTCTTTAATCCCCAATGAGGCACCACTGGAGCCCGAAAGCTATGAGGACATTATAAAAGATGTCGAGAGGGTCATAATGCCAGGGGTCAGCTGGATATATATTATAAATATATATTATATACATTTTTGGGGTATACGTGTATTCATTTGTAATTTAGATAACTCTGAGGTAGAAGTAACAATTTAGTAGATGACCTGGTAAAAACTGGTTGTTGGTTAAAGCTTCAGCTTTTTACAGGGTTGTTTGCAGGATATAAGTACTTGGTGATCTGTTGTGCCATGTAGGATGGTCACTTAGCTGTTCATAATAAGGAATAAGAATAATTTAGATAACCACTTGTACCATGTTTTATGTTTTTCCAGGTCACCCACTGGCACAGCCCGTACTTCTTTGCTTATTTTCCAGCAGCATCCTCTTACCCTGCCATGGTGGCCGACATGCTTTGTGGAGCTATTGGTTGCATTGGATTTTCTTGGGTAACTAACACTTTTCTGTGTCCCTGCAAATGACTCAGCATTTCAAAATTAGTTTATGTCTATATGCGAATTCTGAAGTGTTTGACATTTTCATTTGCATTTTGGCTGTGTGGTTTCAGGCTGCCAGCCCAGCTTGCACCGAGCTAGAGACAGTGATGTTAGATTGGCTTGGGAAGATGCTTCAGCTGCCTGAGTGTTTTATAGCTGGGACACATGGCCATGGAGGTGGTGTCATTCAGGTAAGGGTCATTTGTATGTGTTCATTGCATGTTTGCTTTGGTCAAACACTTCTTTTTTGGTTCCCACTATCAAGGAGTCCAACCAGCCTCTGCCTATTTTAACACTAGTTTGAAGATCAGTGGCTCTAACTGACACTTTTATACATATTATTGTTTAAAAGTTTTGGGGTGGATTGACTTTGAAAGTCTTTATGTATATACAAATAACCTGGTTGCCCCTGTGCTCATATTCATCACCAGCTTATATGCTATTGATTTGTTGTCTCTGCCTCCGTCTGGTTCAATCCAGCAGAAAATTGGCAGGAAATTGCCTTTTAATGTGTCATCCACAGGCAGGCAGAGATGACAATGATGGTGCTGGGATTGTTTCGTGTGGAAAAAGGCTAAGCATTAGTTTGGTGTTCCATTGACAGAAATACAGAAAGCAATAGCTGAGGATACACTCTATATATGTGTGTGTGTGTGTGTGTTAATGGGATGTTGAATGGTGGAGCATGAGAGCACACGCTGATGACAGATCATTTCATGCCTCCTCTATTGTGACCACCTGAGTGTGAGGGCGTGTTTTTTGTGTGCGTGCTCATCTGGCTCATCGTGTTTTTGTTTCTGTCTTGCCTCTCTCCTGTTTTAGCACGGCTTACCAGCTCACTATGGCAACGAATAGGGCTCTTCTCGCTGCAGCAAGGTTAATTGAGTGTTGTGACAGCACGTTGCAGACCTATTATTATAAACCTTATACCAACACAAAGGGGAAATGGGATGGTTAAAAAAAACCTCTGGTGACCTTAGACTTCCCTTTTTAACCCGTATGAATCATGAGAATGACAGAGAAAAATGGTACTTAAAAAGATTACAAATGCTAATTGACTAATGGCTCCAGTTTTAAAAAGTGTGTATATGTTTGTGTGTGTGACCATTATACATTTATTTCAAAAAATGTGTTAAATTCTTAAAGCTACACAGGTCATCTTTAGCAGTGCTACATCTTGGCTTCTGTTCTTCTTTTCAGCTGACAAAAAAGTAGAATCAAATATACATGAAAAATAAAAGACTATATTTTCCCTTTTGCTACAGCAGGATGTATGTAGCAAAAGGAAAAGTGTAAAACCCAAGTGGCTCAAAACCTATTGTGTGCTCAGGCTCCTAGTAGCGATTTGTAATGAGAGAATGAGTAAGAAGTACACTTTATTATGTTTTAAAGGCCAAAGTTCTTGATATATTTGTCAATTAGGACACCCAGTGCATTCAGATATGGTCCCAAAGCCTAATGTGATTTCCACATTGCCTCATAATACAGTTTATTACATGGTGTGTTCATTTACAGAGGAATAGGGACCCTTTATCTGAAAGTCCTTCATAATAAAAAGTCAACTTTCTACACACAGACTCATAAACCCAGTTTTACCACCTGACTAGGCAGAACGTTTTAAACTCCTTCATGATGACTACATTGCACAAGCTCTCAGTCGTGATTCGTTAGCGCATCCTGCCTTCATATCCCAAAATACTTACAATATGCTTCTGGTGAAAGGTTACCTTGTTATTATTATATTTACAAAATCTTCACATTTCAGATGTCCTTATATCCAGTTACTGATCTATATGCATGTCCAAAATCCTAAAATCACATTCCACCAAGCTCTCTAGCACAAGTGATTTTCAAGCCCCATACTCATCGTTTGGAGTTAGTCAGAGAGATGGCCTCAGTAAAAAAGACTTTGAGTAAAACCACTGATGTAATTTCTATCTGCTGATTTGTGCTTATTGATTGGTTGATTTGAACATTTCATTGATCTCCTTGTGATAATGACTCCACACATCTTAGAAGCCATGCTTCACTTTATTATTATCCAGCTCCAACAGCTGCCACTGTATCAGCATGGCTGGTTGATGAGTATTTTCAAACAACAATTTCCAAATGTCTTTTTTCTATGGTCAAGACATGAATCATGCAGTCTGAAGAAGTCACTTGGATGAGTGACGAAACGTTTCTCCCACTGAAAACGCTACGTCCAGATGAACAGAATCAACTTTTGGGGAACAAAGTTTCTCATTTCCGTTTGTCTAAGAACCAGCCTACCGAAAAAGTTCATTAACAAAAGAGATATAGCAGAATCCTTATCATTAAATAATTTTCATAGAGGATCACTGATATCCCAGATTGAAATATATATAGACATGCGTAACATATAGTCTAGAGTTTAAAGATGGAAATCTCTCTTAATAGCTTTAATGATTCTAAAACTAAATATAAATATAAATAATAACTAAATGCCTAATTTTTACATGTAAGCAATTAAAGTTTACTTATATCACACTTTTCAAAAAACAAAAATCACAAAGTGCTTACAAAACAAAACAAAATACAAAAATGAAAACAATATAAATTGATATAACTAATTAAAGGTAAGCCCGCACAGGTAGGACATAAGCTTCTTTTCATCAACAGTGTTCATTGATCTCAAGTCCAATGGAAGCGAGTTCCACAACTTGAGAGCCACAAAAAAAAAAGGCACTGTCATCTCCTTTTGTCTTTAACCTGAGTCCAGGGACAGTCAATAAGAACTGATCAGCTGATCTAAGATCTAACAGTTGCAGATGAAGTAGTTCACTAATAAAGGGAGGCTTCGGACCATAAAGAGTTAAGAAACTGATCACCAAAATCTTATTCTGAACCCCAAATTTTCAAGGAAAACTTTGCAAGAAGATTTGGTGAATTGGTGTCACAGCAGCAACATTCTGGACAATTTGTGGGACACCTGCAGAAACCCTGCCTTTAAAAACCAATAATTAAGCCCCAACAATCCATTGTAAACAAAAGGATGACTGGCATTCTCAAATAAACCATTTAGTATCTGATTTTTTTTTCTTCTTGAAGTCTACAGTCAAATAACATCCACAGCAGTGAGACTTTGCTTCACAACCTCCTCAATTCTTCAACAGGGAACTGCCAGTGAGGCCACCCTGATGTCTTTGCTCGCTGCACGCTGTAAAGCAGTCAGACGGGTCCAGGCGATCAATGCTGAAAAATCTGAGTCTGAAATCCTTTCCAAGCTGGTGGCATACACATCTGACCAAGTAAGAGCAACATATACTTTCACCTATTCTTCTTCTTCTGTTATTTGATGCAAACTCCTGATGTGATCAAAATGATCAACTTTACTTCCATGTCAGTATCTTTTTTCTGACCACCTGACTAGAGTTTTAGAAACCTCCAAAATGACTAAATTGCAAAAGTCATATCCTAAAATACAGACAATATACTTCTGGCGAAAGGTCACATTAAATTATTTACCTGCCTTTGAACATCCCCTTCTTCCAGATTTCCTTATGCACTATGCAGTTACTTGCCTTGATGCATGTCCATGTCAAAATTACTGACGTTACTTACATTTCAGGGTTTTTTTATTTTTCATTTGAAAAGAACCATAGTCACAGTGTTTACATTTATCTAAAGTTCACATGCAAGTTATAAGCATTGTTATACTTCACAACACCTTAAAACTATATACCTGCAGATATATTAAGTTACGCAACTGTGACATAAAGATAAATGAAATGCATTACAAACACAGATTTTCTTTAAGTAGACTCAGTTAAATGGCAGTCCATGTGACGACAGCGGTTACGTCAGTAACAGCAATTTAGAAAGACAGAGGGTCAGCCAGGCAGCAGCACGCTCGGATCAGGTTTAATACCAGGCTGACTTTGTGATTGTGTTAGGGAGTCGCCTGAGGGCCACACAGACCTTTACAGGGAGATCAGCGATTTTTGTCTACTGCCTGTTCAGGAGGAACAAATCCATCCAACATATGCTTTTTTCAAAGTGAATAGTTATCTGTTTAGTGGTAATCTCCTGTAGGTAATTCAAAATTGATCGATTTGTGCCATTTAGTATTGTGCACTGGTAGCCAAAAACAAATTATTTAGTTTGTGTTACTTAAATTTTTCAGCATGAATCAAATGGCATAAAACTACATCACAACTACATTTGACCAGCTCCATATTTAACAAATTAAAGCTTTGTTTTTAAGCTGATTGTCTGCAATTAATTGCTATGAGACTTGACATGTGCACTATCCTACTCTGACCTTTTGCCTACATAATAATCACATAAAATCATTTAGTATCCATAAAGTTGAACTTAGCTGTTTTGATAGCAGCTTTATGCAGCTACTCAAAGGAGCAGGTGTTCACAGAACTTGATTAAATTGTTGTTCTCACTTGAGCTGGATCTCTTTCATCCTAAGGCTCATTCTTCGGTGGAGCGTGCTGCTCTGATTGGAGCAGTCATGATGAGGAAGGTGCCTACAGATAACCATTATGCTGTCAGAAGGGACATGCTTAAGAAGATGGTGGAGGAGGACAAAGCAGCTGGATTCATCCCTTTCTATGTAGGAAAATACAAAACTCATGCATTCACTTAACTATCACACAGAAAGACACATACAGCAACAAAAAATATACATTTTAACAGTTTGGAATTAAATTCTCATTTGTCATTGCTTTGCTTTTGCTACTAAACCTTACAAGCAACAAGTCTGTCAGCTGTTAGCCACAATGATACAATTAGCCTGTGATGCAGCTGTATACACCCTGAGGCTTCTGCTGAAGGATAACATTGTTTCTGTTGACTATAATGTATGTCTATCCGGTTAAGGACAATAATCCCTGGCTCATCTGGACCTACAGATCACTATCAGTGAACAATATTAAAGAGAAGGCAGCAGCTCTGAATCATCACTGTGTCAGGAGCGATACCTTTCCTTTAATCTATGTTTTAGAAACTGATATAGAAGCAATGTGTTACAGCAGCTGTAACACCGACTTGTATTTTGTTTTCTTGGAGACAATTTTTGAAATGTAATATGTAATGGAAAACAGGAAACACGGCACTTTGGTGTGTCCATTTTTTGTATGTTTCAGTTCTGTGCGACACTGGGCACCACTCCCTCCTGTGCTTTTGATCACCTCGCTGAGCTGGGCCCCTTATGTGAGTCAACAAGTCGCTGCCGCACACACTCGTTTTTTTCTGTTTTGTAGCACACAAATAAATCCTTACATGCACATTGAGAGTGCCTTTGATTTAATAAGACCAGGAAGAGAAATGCCAAATGCACTTCATGAATTTGCTGAGAAAGAACAAAAAACTAGTCCTTCCGTCAGTTTTCTGATTAATCTCAGTTCATTTTTATGACGCTCCAGTATATGTGATAGTAGTTATCTATACTCTAAAGAGTCCCCAGATTATTAGAAATAGACTGACAAACAGTCTTGTTTTACAAACGTTTATAACGTCTCTTTTTCTTGTCCAGGTAATGAGGAAAATATGTGGATGCACATTGATGCGGCGTATGCTGGAAGTGCATTCATCTGTCCTGAATTTAGACCTTTGTTGAACGGTGTTGAGGTGAGCAAAACGTGTGAGTTTTCATGTTCATGTAGTGCGCTAAGACCATGACTAAGCTTAGCCACAATGTTTTAGTCCTTCGTGAAGGTTCTACAATCAAGATTGCTGCAAGAACCTCCAACACAAAAGTGGCATGGCACAATTTTAACTCTAATCATTGCCGGTACAGTGACTAATGTGGTTCCGTGTGATTAATGTGGTTTAATTGTGGTCAGAAATTTAGGCGGTGCTAAACCTATCCTGCCAGATTGCACGTGTAGTATCGGACGTTGCATCTATGAAAGGAAACACTAACCGTATACTGTCTGAAAAGGGCATAACGTTAATGTCAAGGAGGAAGCGTGCAGGGCTGAGTGTTAGACCGAACAATCAGCATAAACCGCTGAGCATCAATCTGCCTTTTGAGGCTGCCGAGGCAGCTGTTGCTCCCCAAGCTGTGCAGAGACGCAGAGATAAGGACAGAGTAATTTCCTGAGGCAGCGTTAGACCTTTATAAATCACTGTTTATTAGACACACAAGTTCAAACAATGTTGGTGGAGACACAGAGAAAACAGACTTAACTGTAAAAGGACCAGCTGTTGTTTCATCCTCTCTTTCAGTGTGGCTGTTTCCAGTGCTGGTTTTGGATTTGTACCTGTAACGCATCATTTTAGAATTTACAATATTATTTAAACGTCAATGACAAAAAGTTTATTTAAGCCACATGTAACATTAGTTGGATTTCATTTATAGCACAGTAGTTCTATTACATAAGCATTACGAGGTCAGTGAAAATGACTGGATGAGGGCATGAAGAGGAAGCCCGGTCCTTTTCGGATGAGAGAGCAGCCCTGCTGAAGTGATGGTTGCTAGGATATGAATGACGGGGACGAGGAAGCAGCCACCCCCCACTTTGAATCAGTCAGCATGGCAACTGTCAGCCAGGGGTTTATATCACATTGTCTCTCTGCGCTGTCTTATTGCATTTGTGGAGGTAGGGAAAAGGATATTACAGAAGATAGCCAACAAAAAGATGAGAGCAGATTAAGACTGGCTTGTCTCTCTTTGAATAAGGCCTGTCAGGAAAGGGTTATTTCCAGTGTACTCTGTGAGCTTGATGGCTGGATCTTCCTCTTTTGCATTTCAAATACACTGTGACACCTTCAGTCTAGATAATAATTGGTGACAGGATTTTCTTGGCACCAGTAACGCTAAATATTAGCGAGCACATTTTGCAAAAATACAATTTTCACAGGTTTTCTTTTTTTTGTCTCCGATCACATTGTTCAAACTTCAGTGAAGCCTCTAATATTAAACTGAAATTCTGCTGATTTGTTTTGATCTTTATAAATATGAGTGAAAGATTCAGCACTGCAGCTTCATGGCTAATTTGTTTGGTTTTTATTTTAAAGTTTGCAGACTCTTTCAACTTCAACCCACACAAGTGGCTGTTAGTCAACTTTGACTGCTCCGCGATGTGGTAAGATGTCTAACACACACCAGATATGACAGCAGCATTAGTTAAACAAGTATTATTTGGGTAAAAAAGGGAACAATACACACACCATTTATAGTATCCAGTACTGTTTTGTTTTTTTTCAAGTTCATCTCAACAGTGACACATGCTCCCATGAAGTAACAATGGCTACTGATATCCATCTACACCTCAGTCATTTGCACAGTAAAAATAGACCCACGCCTTCCACCTGCCCCTTCTGTCAGCATCCACAAAACGAGACATGTGTTTTACAAGGTGGAAAAAGTCGAAAACTCAACATGTGGTTAGAGGAAGAGGATCTTAAAAACTTTTTTTTTTCCATTGCCAGTCTCGTACTCTGTTACTGTTGACAATATAAACATATTACCAATAGGACAGACTTCTATTTTAGTTGTCTGACATTGTTTTTTAAAATCATTCAAATGACCTTATTCAAAAAAGATGTCCTGTGTAGGGTGTAAACGCCTGAGGGCACATCAAAAATCCCATATTTATATAATCATGGAAATTATTAAAAAGGGTAGAAGGTTTAGAACTGTTTTAAAAACACAGGAAGTCAAATTGTCAAATTCTTAGCAAAATCCATCTGTCTCAGCTTCACATGGCAGCACTAAAAAAGAGTGCATAAGACTTTGCTGTAAGAAAACAGGATCAGTTCCATCTTTAAGAACACCAGAGAAAAAAAAGGGAAGAACAACTCCATTGCACACAGTTACATTAAGAAATGTGAGATACCCCTCAGAAAAAGTAAAAAGGTCTAAAAGTGGTAAATGTATGGTAAACTGCTTATCTGGAGGAAGAACAAGTCAAGGATGGGCTAACAGCAGCATTTTACATGGCGGTGAAAACATTTGGGATTTCTGGTACTAAACAAATGTACAAACCACCCAATGCCAAAGCTGCCCTAAATACACAGTAGTGTATTACATATATTTGTAGTGTAGTACATATATTTTTTATTAAGATGCCAAAATTCAGTTATTCACTTGAATTCCTGAAGAAAAAAAAATAGTGATTGAATGTTATTCTTGATTAATTTCTGACTTTTCAGAGAAGTCCAGTGTGATGGCTCATATTTGGGTATAGAATATATAGGGAAATATTATCATCATTATTATTATATATAAAAATGGATATAATTAGTTGTAAGTATGTAGACATACAGAAGTTTTTTTTCAGTAACCATCACTTCAGCGTTCCAGTAACACTAATTCACCAGATGAATAGTCTAATGAATTTTGTCAATTATATCAACACATGAAGATGCCAGACAGTGATAGACCTGCGTCTAACCAGAATAGTAAGAAAAGTGGGACACTCAGGTGGACAAGCGCTTCAGAGTCTCGAGTTTCAAAAACAGACACTTAACAGGTCTTAAAATCTCAGTCTCAGTAAATCATAGCAGCAAAACAACAAGCCAACAGGCATTATGGGGATGTTGATCTTTTAAGTAAAGTTATAAATAAAAACACTGGCTAAATAAATGAAAAGAATAATAGTAGTTTTGTAACACAAAATCAAATAAATGAATAAATGCTTGAGAAATTCACTTAATAAGCATGAAAGAGAAACGATGATAGCGGAAGGAAATTTATCACATCACGGTACCATGTGTACTCTGAAACTGCTCAACTGGAGACAGTTTCCTCCTACAGGATAATGAACCATAGCTCATTTCCCAACTGCAAGAACTAGAGCAGACCATCCTGTTTCATAAAGCATATGCTGATTTCCTTAAAAATACAGGTTTAAGCTCAAAAGGTCATTAAAGGCAAGTATTAATAAAGTGTTTAAGTATTATCTCTATACCATATAGTCACTTTGCAACTCATCTGATGAAAGGGAGTGGGATTTCCCTAAAAATCTTTTGTGGGTAACCCCCATCAGTAAAGAAAAACACCCAGTTTTGATGTAAATGTTTTAAATGGTGTGATTTTGGACATTTTTCTTAGAGCTTAATGCCTTAGTGAGACGGTTTTGTCTTGCCAATACCTGTCCACAGGGTGAAGGAGAGAGCAGACATCATTGGAGCCTTTAAAATGGAACCACTTTACCTGAAACATGAAAACCAGGAATCAGGTAGTTATTTTCACCGAAAAGCTTGCAGCTATTCAGTGGGACTGAGATTGTTTTGTGGGTTAACAGAACTTGTTTAAGCCAGTCTAAATATTTTTTAATTAAATTCTACCAGAATATGCCAGTATTTACGTCCTAGTTCCACTGGTACACTATTGTCCTGTCTTGGAGACTTGAATAAAAACAAAAATGATAAAGATATAATCAGAGAATTTCCCATATAACAATTTTGTCTGCTTCTACTTTGTGTGTCTGTGCAAATTCTCCTATAGCTTGCAGATGGGCTCAGATTTTCACTGTAATTTACTTGTCAAGCAGACAGAGAGAAAGACTGAGAGCTGCAGTGCCTCCCACTGCTGTGAAGCACCTTACAAAAGCGTTTGCTCATGCACTCTGGACTCTTCAATCTAATTAGTGGTTATTAGCGCAGGCTAACACAGACATCTATTCTGCAGAGATGAGCTACCTGTGATTAGTGAGACAGAGGCGCTGAGCGCAGCGACAGCAACACCTGGACAATCAAGAGTACGCTAAGATAATAGCAAAAAGCAGCTGTTATAGAAGAGACATTTTGAATTTAAAACGGTTGTTTTAGTCTTGGAGCTTTATTAAGTCGATGCAAGTTTTGATCTGTGGTGTGTTGCTTTACATTCAGAATATACAGATCTTGCATTTGTTCTTATAAAATGTCATTATCGTCTACTCTGTTTGTGCAAAACGTGTTTAGTCTGTGATTCTAAATGCACTGACTGCACTTACGATTCTTATTAACCAGAAAACAGGCTGGCTGACACGAGTAGTATAAAGGGGTTTTATTTAAAATTAAGACTGTGCACATATAATGGACAACATTATCTGTTTTTCTATCAACAGGACTGGTCACAGATTATCGGGTAAGATGAATTATTATCATAATTAATAATCATGATTTGAACATTGTGGTAATAACTTCTCTCCTTATCCAATTCTGTCCTGTAGCACTGGCAGATCCCACTGGGAAGGAGATTTCGCTCACTGAAGTTGTGGTTTGTCTTTCGCATGTATGGGCTCAAAGGTCTGCAAGCTCATATACGCAAGGTAAGCATGCAGGAAAATGATCTCTCACTCAGCATCGACAAATGTATCTGTTCCTGGGAATGTAAAGGGTTTCTTCAAATTTGTGGCATTCGTGGTCAAAATTTGAAGTAATAGGATAATTTATTGGACTGTATACATTAAATCTGAGGTAATTCAAATGTATGTTTTCATGCGTGGATGGTGCAGTGGTGCTGTGGTTAGCGCTGTCACCTTACAGCAGGAACGTTCTAGGTTTGAATCCAGGAGTTTGCATATTCTCCTGTGTGGGTTTTCTCCAGGTTCTCACCCTATGACAGGTGGGATAGGTTCCAGCACCCCCGTGACCCTAAAGCAGAAGAAAATGGATGGATTTCATACATTCCATTCATTTAGGAGTGCAGGGATTACTGAGAATTAGTCCTCATAATGTGTGAGAGCTGGTGTAAATAACAGATCAATTACTTTAAGGGTTAGGGTTAGTGCTAATTTAGGCTTTGCAACCCTGTTAACATGTGTTTCTTATCCTCAGTGTAGTAAAAAGATTAACCTTGTACTGCCAGTGGTGCCAGTGGTATCAGTCTCGCTTTGCTGTTTCATCTCCATTTATCTGTCACACCCCCCTTCTCTATATCTCAATCACTTCCAAAAGAAGAAAAAAAAACACAAATCATATGGGAAATACCATTGCCTTCCTGCTTCCTAGAACTCCTTGCTCCTAATCCTCCTTACCACTAAAGTCCCATCATTGCCCTCCATCCTCGTCTATCTCTTCATCGGCATAATTAGCCCTGCAGTCATATATGTCTGGCCTGTATCTTCTATTTAAAACTACATTTCCTTTCCCAACCCTGCACATGCCTTTTCTCTTCATCTTTTCTTTTTGATGCATGACCCCTGTCTGACTCGCTCTCTCTCCTTCTTCCAGTCTTCTCTGTCAATCAAATCAGCCTGTTTTGTGTTTACGCTCCATTTCAAATAAAGTGGCAGGAGCAGAATCGATCCCCGCAGCTATCTGAAACCGCAAAATATGAATAACATGTACAAAATGTTCTGCCTGGCACACAGTCAGCAGTAGGACAGGAAGTGAGGTCACTGGAGTTTAGCTTGTAATCAAATACAGTGATACTGGATTATCTGCTGGGACTTAACAAACAAGATGATGGTCAACCAATTGTTGGCCATTTATGCCAGAGGTTTGGCTTTTTTTACCAGCTGGAAAAGTTGAGTGGAAGCTCAACGATATACCCGGGATAACTGTATTGACGCACATTTCTGCGTGCATCAGCAGAGTCTTTGATCTTAAGTGGATACATTGTACTTTTGGAGCATCTTTGATAAGTGCCGTGTTTAGAAAAATCAGTATGAGGGAGATGACATTTTCAGAGCAGACTTTGATCAAGGCTATTTCATGGGTGCTGAGTACAAATTTTGAACTTGTCTGATTTGGGCTCACCAGGAACTGTCTCTTCTAAAATTATGAAATATCACACTGCATGCTTGTTTAATCAGATGAATGCAGTTAGTCATGAATACATTTACTTCACAGTAAGCAATGATGCTCTGCTAAGAAAAAGGAAAGTTTTTAATTAAGAATGACAAGAAAAAAGTCTTTCTAATCTCTTTGGCCTAAAGCATTGAGCTTTGTAACAAACAACACTGGCATCTAGTGGAAAATAATACCAATTACAGCGAATAATGTTTGCAGGTGAAAGATTTTTTATTTGTTTTAAAGCGAATGCTTTTTAGCTATTGATTAAAAAAACAACTTCACTTTTACTTGCATGTACAATAAATCTCTTACATTTCATTAAAAATTTATGAATAATTCACATCCTCTGTTATAGCAAGTGGCCCTGGCCAAGGAGTTTGAGAGTCTGGTGCGAGCAGATAAGAGGTTTGAGATCTGTGCTGATGTTGTCCTGGGACTGGTCTGCTTCAGGCTCAAGGTAACAGCACCAAACAGTACAGCTTCATTATCTGATCTCTGCAGTGGTCACAAAAAGTAAAAAAGTCACCTAGAAACCTCAAAGGTTGACATATTAGCAACCCTATTTTAAAAAAATCCAGAGTATTAGTAACAGGGCTACAACAAGCACACAACAGCTAAAGACAAATCCTTTTTTGAAGACTTGCCTGGACAGTTAGTTTGTGGACTGAAATAACTGGAGACAAAATAGTTAAATAACACTGAGGGTATTACTTATTAAAGTTAGAAATGCATTTCTAAGTAAATATATATCAGAGCTCCCTGTCTATGGGAATTTGACTGTCAAGACTGTGATACTTTAATCCAGTCACCTAATTATTATCATGTACTCATGGCACAAAGCCTAGCTGGTGTGATTCTTCCTTGCTTTCTCCTCTCAGGGCTCCAATGAACTGAACCAAGAGTTGCTGAAAAGGATCACCAAGAGCAGAGAGATCCATCTGGTGCCTTGTCAGCTCTCAGGCCGCTTTGTCCTGCGCTTTGCCATCTGTGCACGCACTACTGAGTCACATCACATCCAGCAAGCGTGGCAGCACATCACGCAACTGACATTTGAGCTTTTGCAGGAGGCCAGTCATTAACCAAAACGCTGGAAAAGGGGTCGTCCAAACCGATCCCTGAATGACAACCAAAGTTGGGACTGAAGTTTGATGGAGTTTTGCAGATGTAAAATGTCATAAAGGGAATGTGGAGTAATTTACCTAACAGGCAGTTCTCCTTCTGTCTGCAGCAAAGAGTTCAGTCGAGTTAACAGTGGTAAATATTTTGCATATTGTTTGGTGTCGCAAATTATTGTATGTTTGTGTATCTACTAAAAACCCAACAAAAATGTATGCAGGGTTCCAAAAATAACATTTTATATCTGCATTTTCTCCGTGTTGACTCCACGTTGTCTCTCACAGATCACTAATCATGTTATTGTCCACATCACAGTGCAGTTGTCTATGCCGGTTCTGTGTCTTCTGTGTGTAAAACTTGGCTTGGGGTAAATTCAGTGTTTCGTGTGGTTGAAGTGAGGCTAAATTATTTTTTAATTTTGCAAAGAATGTATTGTGCACTTTGTGAATTTCTGACTCAGTGTTTGTCTGCAACTCTTTTTTTTTTTAGGTGCTCATTCAGAAACTGCTTCCAAATGTATATATGAGTGATACATGGAGGGCTCCATGAAGTGTCAGGTTAAAGATTTCTAATATAATATCCTAGTGATTAGGTTAAGTGCGCTCACTCATTTATTACCTAATTTGCAAAAGTTGTATTTTTTTTAATATACAATGGCAGATTATGGCTGAATATATGTTACTGATTCATATTGTGTCTTATGACAGCTGGCCAGTATTCCCCAATGGCAGTAGAAGACAATCACTCAGTCACTGTGAGTGGGCCTAGAGTGAAATTATGCTCCTTTGGGGCTTTTTCCTACGTTCAAATAAACTAAATTCCATTACATTTCTGTGCTCAGACAGAAAAAAAATATTAAGATGAAAGTTTAAAACCTAAATTATGCAAATTTATTAAATATTCGCTCACTGTTTTCTGTGTAACACTGATTTTGCGTTTGTCTTTGATTTAAATGTGTACCAGAAATATAGGATCCTTTACATTCCACACTTTAGTGTCCTTTTATATATTTTTAAAACCTGGAAATCTGAGACAAATTTTCATAATGATCAAATGTAACTAAATCCCTCCGAACCATTATAGTTTGCACTAACCTGAACCTTTAAACCTGCCCTTTCAGGGGATTTAGAAATCTGTGCTCTGACATCACCACGCATTGCTGTAATTTCAGATGATTGTGCTAACGTCAGTGGCTGTGTCTGACCCAAGTGTTTCCTCATTGGCTAGACTGTGCTCCATGGGGTGATGTGGTTTATTTGAATAAAGTCTCCTGTAGTCTGCATGGTGTCACTTGTCAATCCCCTTTCAAGGTTTAAAATACAATCTGATTTTTTGATGGTATGGGGTGCATTTTTGCACATGACATGGATAACATGCACATGTGTGAATATACTAAATGATATATACAGCTTTAGGAGCAACACATGCTGCCCTCCAGGTGACGTCTTCTTTAGGGAAGGTCTAACTTATTTCAACAGGACAATGCCAAGCAATGTTCTGCAGGTATTCAATGCCATGAAAAGAGTCAGGGGATAAACTGACCTGCCAGC
>VUQG01022374.1:39060-86290 GCA_015106755.1 Etia nguti | reverse complement strand
TAGTCACACATATAAATAACAAATGTGAATGGGCAGGACAGCAAATTCTTATGGAGTTGTTCAAGCAGTCGTATAAAACTGGTGATTCTCAAACTCTGGTAAAAAAAAAACTAAGAAAAGCACAGACATACAACTTGGCTGCTGTATTTTCAGCAATTTTGTCCTATTAAACCATTTGCAGGACTACTGTCTAAAGATGCTAGGTATCCTGTTAACCAGCTGTGGAAGTGCACACATTTTTCTAGTTAAAAAGAGGAAAAAACACGTACATGTCCACATATTTACATCGCTGAAAAGGCTTTAGTTGTTAGGCCTTATGGCATAACTTGGTTAATATATGACTATCCACTCACCTTGATGCATACTGTGTGGCACAGATGAAACATCTGAACTGCAGCTTTGTCTACATCTGTTGCTGACGACAGAGGCAGTGATCCTGGGGTGTTTATTCCTATTCCAGGATGAAGAGAATGTAATCTGTACCACAGGCAGAGTGAAGCACTGTGGTTAACTTACACAACAGTGAGTGTTACTCCTGTACCCCCGCCCACTCCATTTCTTCTTGTGATCTCCCCTGACCCTTAAAATCTCTTGTGTAAAGGGTAGATATCCAAGCAACATGTTAATCATGAATTTGGGAAGAAATCCCAAAAAGCACACACATACTCACATATCTCTTTCATTATAGTGCAGTAATCATACAAATATATATCTTTTAAATAGACATCATTATTTGGCTTCACCTCCTGAAGGGCCTTGATCCATGTCCTTTGGATTCCACTATCTTGACAGAAACATTCTCGGAAGCCGTAGACAGCATTCCATTATGCTCTCCAAGAACTGCCTGGATTGTGGAGCTTCTGTTAAAAAGAGACCTTAGTTTAGGAAGTGGGTCTTTGAATGGCTTGAGCTGGATTCTTGTGTTGCACCAACAGGCACTAAAGGATTTGTGAATACCATGATCTTTGGAAGTCTCCCCAGGGAATTTGACAGCACTGCAGGAAATGCAGGCTAAATCCATCCTGTGTGTATGAAATTGAACTACATTTGTGGCTTCCTTGTGGAGCTGTCCAGGCAATGCTCAAGTTCCACTTCTTCTTTTTTTTTTTCATGTCTGATCTTTTCCACTGTAGATCTGAAGTATTGTGTTGACTGGAAAATGGCCCAGTCGGCTAATTAGACCTGAGTAGTGAGGAGCCACGTATTGGAGGCCGTTAGTGCTATTTGGTGGTGTCAGGATTGAAATAATATAACTGATAAGCATGGACACTGCTATGGTTATTAGTATCTGATATCTGTTTGTGGGATGAATATCAAAAATAGCCATGTGCCAACAAACATGAATAAAACTAATGACGATATAGCAATTGTTTGATCTTTTCAAGCAAAAATGATTAGAAATGGAGCATGGTATTTTTTTTAATGCTTATACAGCTACTAATGTACTTTGTTTATATAAGCAACAGTATTCTTACTTCATTTGGAAAAAAACAAATCAAATGAGCATTAATTATCTAAAATAGGTTATATTTTAGGGGAAGAACTGGAATAGGTGCATGAAATTGCATTTGAGTCAAAGGAGTTGGGGGGGAGCTGGGGTCGATCAACACCAGTATCAGTATACGGTGTCAGTACAGTAGTACTAGTAGTATGAAAAATCTTTTGTTTCTTCAATTTTCAGTTTTCATTGAAAATTCTGAGCTCGTGTTTTGCTTAAAAATGGGCACCACAAGAAACATGTTGGAAATATTTTTTTTCAGTCCTAATAAAATGTACTTTAATAAACTCATTAGTCTTTAATTAAAAAAAAAAACTCCTTCGAGAGAACCAGGGAGGAGTCATTGCAAAGTCAGACAACAATTTCCAGCAGTTTTGATCGATGGCAAAATATAAGGAAGACCAATTTCTGAATTTCAGACTCTTTTGTTTATGCAACGTCACAAAACCTTTTTTTTTTAAATGGAAAATTGGTTTAAAATGTATGTACAAAATCATGTAAATATGATCATGGCTACACTATAAACATTAATACTTGAAATCATAAATGAAAGGTGGAAATGAATAGAGTTCTAACAAAAAAAAATAGTTAGTGTAACTGATATATTACTGTTGCATAGATGGATATTTACAGTACATAGTACATAGTAATATATATCAGAATCTTCCTAAATGTGGGATAAATGTAGCATTTCTTATTTTTATTATACCTTTAACACCAGTATATTTGTATTTTTGTAGTATAAATTGGCTGTAGTCTGTACTGTCTAAAATTGACTTTAACTTTGCAATTATATGACACAAATAAAAGCAACAGCCAAACGTGGTAAAGTCGAATCATTAAGTACTTGAACAATTTCATGGAGAAATGAATAAAAACAATTGGCAAGTATGTAAATGAAGGTTTTTGTGGGAGTCGACTCATTAATAAATTGATGAGTCATTTCAGTTGTAATGTGGAGGGTCGTATCAAGGACAGTGTAACAGCTCTAATAGTAAAGCTGTATGGCTGAGTAATCTAATTTGAAATCCCAAGTGAACCATTGTCAATCACAGCAAGAAATGTTTTCCATTCCAGTTTTTGAATTAACAAGAGACAGTAAGGGGTCTTTGATTGCCCCCTTCCTCTGACTTTGAGGACTTCATCATCTTGCTGTGCCGTGGAGTCGCAGGGAGGCATTGCTTTGCTGTAATTGGACCCATTTTTCCTGCAATCATACTTACAATAGCCGAGTTCAACAATGAATGAAAAAGGAATCAATGCAGATCATTTGTGCTTTCAGCCAAATAAACAATACAGCTGGTGTTCGGTTGTAATCGTCGGAGGGGAAATGAATGCCCTTCTGAATACAATACAGGTATGCATCAGCTGCAAGAGCACACAAGGCTTGAGTGATCTGGGTTCTTCCATCTTTCATTTTACATAACACTCCAGCTTGTATTACATTTCAGTGAATTTGCTCCTGATGAGACCCTTCAGGCTGTTACACTGTTTCCAGTGGAACTGGATCGTGTCTCCCCACTGTGCTTGGTTCCCGTCCTTTGTCTCATCTATTGTCACTCTGTCTTGACTGATATTTTCTGCACTATTGCCAGACAACTATTGTACAGTAGCACAATCCCATTTTCCTGGTGTCCTAGTTGGATGATGCAGAGGAAATTCATACCTGCTACAAGACAAGAGGGTACTTCTTTGAGCCTAAATCATAGATTGTAACACTGCAAAGCACCACTTAATTCCACTTAGTGTCACAGTCCAATTCTCTTTGGTATGGAAAAGAATAGCACCTCCTTCCATTACTTTGTTTTCCACTAGTCATTATTCAGAGAGAAGAACAGTATCCTTTTTCATTGAGAAAAAATGGAAAGTTGGCATGGGAAATAAGTTCTTTCGCCCAGTGAATCTGTCATTATTTAGAACCACGAGAATTGGCAGCAAACACCTCTTTGATGAAGACTATAAAGAGGATTTTCAATGTGAACTCGGGGGTTTCCTGACTCACAAAGCACCTTTGGTGGAATTCTATGGATGCTTGTGTTCATTCCCGCTGCAAGCAAAGGCTTTCTGCAGTTTGGCCTAAAAGCTGGTACATTTGGGGAACAATTGGTTGAAAATAAGTACTCTTATAAATATTAGGATTTAGATTGTAACTTTACCATGTCTTCTACAACTGATCATGTCCGGAAAACATATTTTCCAAAAGAACCAGTCACTGAACAAACATAAAAAAATAGGGGGGCAGATAACATTAACGTTGGCATGATTATCTTTGGAAACTAAAAAAGTGGAAGCTCCACTTGAGTTTTCTTTTTTTTTTTTTCAAAGTCAGTAACAATGTGAAAGGATCCTAGCTTTTAAAACTACCATGACCTAGATGACTGAGAACCTAAACAGACCTGCTGGCTGACGTTTAGTAAAATTAAAGTTATATGTTAGCACAGGCAACGATTGCTTAAAAAAAAAAAAAAAATCTCTATATAATTTATATTCAATTTCACTCCAGTTTTCCCCCTGCTAGTCCACACGCCCACTACAGGGACTCTGTGTCTCTCGCCTCACAGTTTGAGCAAAACTTGATTCTACTTGTTTATGTATGATATCATTAGGTTTGGTGTGACGTAAAAACACACGAAACAAACCTGGCATTTTTCTTTTTTTTTTTACATCTTAGTTTACACTAAATATACTAAAACAATTGCAAGCAATGTCTTACTCAAGCCTTACAACTAAGAGTGATTAGACCAGGGCTCGCTTTCAGGAAATACCCTAAACCAAGATACAAAAATATATATATATATTTTTCTGTACATCTAATAGATTATAAGACCCACTTATGATCATGTGCTGAAATGCAAGGGGTGTTTGTGTTTTAGGCAAAATAATAAATGGAAATAGGTGTCCGGTTGATTTGATTTCCTGGAACACAATTAGTCAGGCCGGCACTATCGCAGCAAGTAGGACAAACAATCCCCTGCTCTGTTACAGGCTCTGATCTGAAAGACTTAGAATTCAGTTCCCTGTGTATATCTTCTTGTGCTGTTGCTTGAAGAAGACACACAGCAGGATTCAAAGAGTATGAATATTTTAAAAGAATCTTTTTATAAACAATAGGCAACAAAACTCTTACCAAGCCTTACAGCTGGATGGTACATTTGTGGTGGTGTACTTTTCTTTCTTTTTTTTTGAAACTAAATATCCATAAAAAAGCATTCGGCAGATTTAATAGTTTAATATAGTAACTGTGTTGTTTGATAGATGAGCATATTTCATATTTGTGGCTTTCATTTTATTGTGTAACGATCAAAAAGCAAGTTCTCCTGTAGACATACATCCAGCAAGCACTCAGAGAGACATCACGTCCTGCTGTGGTGTACAGATACCAATTTGTCCAAAGTGCTTTCACACCATGCACCCAAACAGCTTTAATGGACGTCAGTACCTGGAACCTAGACCTGTTGTTAGGTCATGGCTCTTTGAGGTTTGGCCTTGGGACAAACACATGGTTGTGCTGAAATTGTTGTCCTCCATCCATCCGTTCAAAGGTCTTTCAGGCTGTGGCTATGTTGTGGTGGTTAATAAGTGACATAATATTTTTCTCTAAATATTTATTAACTTTCAGCACAACACCAATACAATTTTGTTTTGACTGAGAGTTTAAAAATGTAAAAATGTTTACAGCTGTTTACAGCTAAATAATGATGAAGTCAAAATGTCAGACTGATGATATCAACTCGTAACACAATTTTGAACTGAAATGTTCAGTTCGTACATCAATAAAAAACTATATATATGTGAGGGTTTACTAAAAGTTGTTAAAAATACCATGGGCAGGGTATGTGTCTCCAGCTGAAAATAGAAATGAAAGGAAATGTTTGAACCCGGCCTTTTCCAGAGCGGTTTCTTGCTGCTTTGAAGTGTGTAGTATTTGTTGGGCTTCACTTGGCTGTCAGATTAGTACCTTCTCAACTGAAAATGAAAATGGGTGAAGGAGCAGTTAATCCGCATAAGAATATTTTTTGAGGATGAGAAGCTGTGGGTCTAGCAATCTGCGTATTGATTGGTTGTCTGGCTCTGCAGAGTTAACCTGACATGCCAGGATAATTTAATTCCCTCTACATTGCCGATTGCTGAACACAATCTTGTCTTATCTTAACACTCCTTCTTTGAGTTAACCAACAATGATGATGCAACACGTGCAACACCTGGAAAGTGAAAAGTTGCGTTGCATCAGGCATTTCAGAGGCCATCGTCATTTTGAAAATCTTAATTGGATATAGTATTTGTTATTTAGTAGAGAGTAATTCTTCAGTGTTGACTCGCAAAAAGTTTACTGTTTCCATTTGTTGTCAAATTTTATTCTATTATTCTATTTATCCCTTTTGTATACTCTGTATTTATATATGTGTATATATGGTATATTTCTGCTCACATTCTGTAACTTCTGTCGGTGCTGTGCTATTGGAAACCGAATTTCCCGGAGGAACCCACCCGAGGGATTAATAAAGTTTTATCTAATCTAATCTAATCTAATCTAAATTGGTGCCATTGTGCAAAACTATTAGAAATTCATATTTGGACTCTAACTACGCATGCGCATTAAACTGACTGCATTATTTTAATTAGCAGGCTAATCGCCAGGCTTGGGGTGCGTTTTCAAATTCTTCATGACTCACAAAATTCCACCACAAACACCAATTTTAGTTACTGTTATGTACAGGCGACATATGTTGAGTGTGACACATGAAACAAAACAACATACCATAAAAAAATATAAATAAATAATATTTTTTTTATTATTTTTTGTAATAAATAATAAAACCATCTAAACATGCCTCAATCACATTTGTAACCTTTTTGAATCATCAAGAGGAACTGTGGAAATTAATTAAATATAATATAAAATACCAGCTATAAATACGTAACGGTCAGAGTGCAATGCAGAATTACATAATGGAGAATTTACTTCTGTATGTTTAATTCTGTAAACATGACTGACCACATGTAAGTGAATTGTGTGACTTTGATGCTCCAGGCCTGTAAACTGTCAATTTGAAATCTGAGACAATATGCTTGCTTACTACCTCCTATATAGCTACTTAGAGAATCCCTGTCACTGTACATTCTTCATATAATCTCTGACCTGTTGTACAGTGCTAGCTGAGGATGGTACTTTTGTTCTGCATACATTATTTTACCTCCCACACCAGAAAGATTGGCTTGTAATTGTACTGTTAAAGGTTCAGCCAACCTCATGGATGAAGTCATTTTACTCCAAAAAATCAGACATCTGTTTTCAGCTAAGAACATAACCGTGTTTGTTGATTATTAAATAATACGGTTAATACAGCCAACGCACAGGAAATCACAAAACCTCACAGATGAGCCATTTTCTTTTTTTGAAGATTAAATAATCCCTGTTGACAGGGGTTATTTATTACATATGCCTTAAACCTTTTTCCCTTTAGTTATTGTGACATTGCACTTATCAAGTCTACTGTTGTCATCCACACCCTGCTTAAAAACACCACATCTCCACTTTTTTCGCACTTTAGCATTGATGCAGCCTTGGTGACGTGGTGAAAGTCACCGCAAATAATCCACGGAGCAGTACCAGGTCACCGAAATTAAATTTTGAAATCTGCCTAGTGTGTTCAAATCAGAATATTACGTGATTGATATGAACATCTTTATAGCATAACTACAATCCAGTCAAGATTAATTCAGTTGCTGTCCCCAAATGGCATTTGTTTGTCATGACGGAAACAATTTGTTGTCAGCTGGTGACTAGTTTTTCAGTTTGCGACTGATTTTAATTAAAAATGAAATGTGATACAAAGGCTGCAGCTTGTTTTTGTTAAGCTGTGCTGTCATTGGTTAGTAATATTCAAAGGAAGAAAAAGAAAAAAAGAAAAAGAAGGCACATCAGACAGTAAAAATCAATTCATTGCGTCCTCTGTCATCCACAGATGGTGCCACTTCAATCTCCTTTCTATTTTGTCAGGCTAATGTGCTGAAAGATGACAAGGGAGGGTCATTTCAGAGCAAAAATAGCAAAGGCTGAGCGTAACGGCCGTGTCAGTCAGCCTTCTATTTTGTCATATTAATGTTTGGATAAATGACAACTGTGGGACATTTCAGTGGAAAAGTGGCAAAGGTAGCCGACTGTGACAGCAGGCCCAACAGTGCAAATTTTTGGAGATTTGATCTCCTAGTCTCCTCTGTAAAACAAAATCCTGAAAATATTGTGGAAGACACATTTTGTCGATTCATGTAAAGTGGAAATAATTGCAGGCCCTGAGCATTCTCTTAATACGGCACATATCATTCGGGCATTTGCACAATAAAAAAGTGGATAAATAGTTTGTAAAGCAAACATACATCTCTAAAACTGTCAGATGTAAATACAAGGTTTGATAGGAGTGGTCTCTGCAGATGTTTGAAACAGAAGTTAAAATGTCCTTCACAGTTCTGTTCTTTTGTTTGTTTGTTTTTAACATAATTTCAAAGGTTTCTTTTTAATGGCTATGATTTTAAGGGACAGTGACTCATCAGTAAGCAGTAATGGACAAGACGGAGTTTTTTGGCATTCACTATTTCAATTGAATATCAAAATGACCAGTTAATCAGCAGAGGACAGGCATACTTGGATCTTAAAGTCCTGACCTACTGTATCTATCACATAGTAAAGATGGTTCACCTTCACAAAGCTGTGGTGGGCTTAATGTATCCGTTGCATGAATTCATTTTTGTGTACGTTTGTGCATTCCCCGGCATTTATTTATTTTTCGCACTGATAGATGTGTGTGTACCATGTGGTATTGCAAACATCGGAGTCCTAATGGCTACTTATGAAAAGCCAGGTTTTGTTTTTATCTTCGTCTTCCTTTTCATTCCTTGCATTTGAGAAGTCTTCCCATTTCAACATTTAAAAGCATCTGCTCTTTTTGCTGAATGAAAAAAAGTGTATTTCATAAAGCCAGGTTTAAAATGAAAGCAAGGGATTTAATAAAATGATATTGTACATACAGTGAAAAAGAAGAATTTACAGGTCGTCCCCAACGTCATATGGTTGGCCCGCATTTCTGGCAATATATAGAGTGTGCGCTGCATCACACATAGATGAATTCTGATTAATTTATTTCGTCTACTCCCATAGAGTGGGCGTTTCAGACACATGGTGGTGTTCATTTAAAATGCAGAACAATTCAGTGCGCCCCTGGCACTTCTGTCTTTTAATTAAGGCCTGTTATCCTGACAAGACATTTCTAAATCTAGAAACAGATTGTTGCACAACTATAGAATTAAAAAAAATTGCTCTCTATATATACTTTTTGAATATCCTTCACAGATCACATTAGTCAAATGGAGATGCCTGCTATCCCACACAGATTGTAGCTGCTGGGGTAAGAACCAGTGTTTTGCAAAAGCTGACACAGCCACTTCCTATATGATTTTGGGTTCGTTCCAGACAGTAATTTACCATAGCTTAGAGACTGACAATATGTTTCCAGCTGAAATTAATGAGCAGTAGGAACAATTGGACTTTGTTCAATGGAAGCAGGAAAAAAAAGGGGTATTTCAAAGTTGTTGGTTTTTTATGGCTTTTTATTTATGGAGCAAATGTTGATCTTAAGGTTTGAGACTGAACCTTTGCAGAAATGTCTTGAAGTCCACTCGAAAGTACTTAACGTTTGCTGTATCATGAGCCATGTTAGCACTGGAGTATGTGTGGGTGCTGCTTGACCTCGCTGTTTTTTTTGGTTTCACTATGGTAGATTTAGAGCATTAGCTTTTAAAAGGCTAAGGCTTGTTTATCTTTTTTTTTTTTCTTTTACCCTGCTGTACGTTGTCAGTAAAAATACATTTTATTGAACAAACCTACTTCCAAACTCCTTTGAGTCATGAGTAACCAGCAGTGCTGTAGCTGCCATCAAGGACACCAAGTCCGTCTTCTGATTGATTGTAAGTTTACTTCACTTATTTATTTTCTGTGAATTTGGGATTCTTAGTCAAGCTGGTATCGGCTGAACGACTTTCCAAGTATTTCTAAAATCCTGGCAGCTAGTGGATTCCCTAGCTGGCGAAATGTTTACATTCTCCATTCATATATTATAGTTTTATAAAGTCCATCTGTGTTCTCACCTCAAAAGACGATGAACCACTGATAATTTAGGCCCAGTTCCTCTCTGACACAGACGGCCCCACATTGCTTCCTTGGACATTTTGTTTTATTAAAGTTCCTGCATGTATGGCAGTACAATCAGAAACCCCTGAGAAACAAAGGGGATTATGGTGCACCCAGACTAGTGTTTGGGAATAATCACTCAGGCCTGTGGAGAGGCAGCCTGGTAATTTTCCTTTCTTGCACTCCCATCAGTGTAGCATCATAATGTTCTCGTATGAAGTAAATAGTGCACTTTGTCATGGCATTTTCAGTACCTGCCTGTGAGTGACTGTGACTGCAGTACATTTTTGTAACATTTTATTTGTTTTAGAAATTTTAATAACCCTTAGAGAAGTGATATTTTCTGCTTGAAATCCATAATACTTTAGCACTTCCCGCAGTTTCTTAATGACTGTTTAAATCACCTTAGTCATTAAATACTTGATTTTACTGTGGCATGTAGCAACACTGCTCAGTTTCCTGAAGCTCTGTAGCGTAATATTATATCTGATTAAAAAAGGTACTTTCTTTAGATGATGCTGTAGATGCTCTGTATATTACTCCAGGTAGGGTGCCTTTACTGTAAAGCAAACGAACATCCTGTCTTTAGACAAGTATGTTTGATAAGACTGAACCAAATGATTGAGGAAAGTTATTCACACCGCCTATTTCACTGATGATCAACAAATGATGCATCTTTCAGCATCTTGTTTATTATATTATCATATGTTTTAATATTTAAAATTAGGAAGTAATTTCAGTACAAGAATGCAGTGTGGCTGACTTCAAAGTAGAAGACCATACAATATTCATTTCAAGTAAGATAGCTTATAGAGTGGTATTAACCTCTTCAGTATTCATAGCAATAAAACTCATGCCGTTTGCAAAATTTATGCTCGAAGCTAAAGTCTCTACCTCAGCCAGTATATTAAGGAACCGCTGGTTGTGTTTAGATGCCTTTTCTCTCCTTTAATACAGAGAATGGGTTGCCCTACAGGTCACTAGACATAAGGAAAAATCAGACATAGGTTAGGTGTGATTAGACCTTTGTATATCTCCAGAGATAGCTACAAAAAAGTCCTTAGCCCATTTGACTTGGTTTTTATGCATGATGCATTGACAGAGATTCACTGCAGAAATACAGGCAAACATTGCACTTTCACATAGGTTGACTTTTCTCCATGCCAGGTTGAAATCCGTCTTTTACTAAACGGCTCAATACTGATGCTATATTAAGATATGTTAGATTGTCCATTGTGCAGTTAAATACAAAAGTGTTCATTAAATATACATTCATATCTTAATATTTAACAAATTCCAGAAATACGCGTTCTTGGATTTAGATCCTTTCAATAGATCATGAAGTCCAAAGCTGTTGTAGCCAATTCCATCTACACTATATTAGGCTATGCCGAAGTACGTAGACCTCTAAATATTCCATCTGTATGTGATTGTTAAAAATGACATTTCAGCACTACAGGCATTCGTGTGCTGCTCTAACAGCCCCCACTTCTCTGGGAGGGCTTTCTTCAATATTTTGACCCTGGCTGCAGGGATTTGCTCCCATTCTGCCACAAAAGCATTAGAGAAGTCAGCCACTGATGTAAGACGATAAGGCCAGGTTTGCTGTCAATGTTCCAGTTCATCCCAAAGGTGTTGGACAAGGCTGAAGCCCTTTCTATTGTGGTATGAGGCTTTTAACATTGAGATTTTTCTTCATTGGAGTTTAGGAGGTTACTATATCAAACAACTCCCAAATCAAAGTAGATTTATTTGCTGTGCGTGGAGAGATATTTTCATCTTCCTGTGTAGCTTTACATTATGTATTTAGCTTGAGTTTGCTTTAGCTTCCTGCATCTGGGTAACTTAATTGTCATTACAGTTTTACTGCTATAATTTAGCACTTAAAATTGATTATTATTGCCCTACTTGAAGTACCATGCTAGAAACAAATTAATCACTTTACACCCTGCGGGTTTTAAATAAAGCGTTGGGAAGAGATGCTGCAAATGCGCCATAAACAAAAGAGGGAAAAGCCTCTGAGGTCACCTGCACTGATGAAAAACAAAGATGACCTTTTCTCACAGTCACATACGATTGCTCACATTTACCCAAACAGCAAACCAAACCTTATGGTTCCCTCCCCGCACTTAGCCTTCATCAAATATTAATCATTTCCAAGACACTGTGGCTTTGTTCACACTCTTGTGCACTCAGGGACTGCTCTGGCTGTTTGAACGCTTGGGTGAGATTACCATTTGGTTGCCTGCTGCCAGAGGTTTTTGAGAAATTTAGTAATTTCGGTAAACTGGTCCCTGGAATTGTCCAGATGGAGAGGTGCCACAGTGTATTTGAGGGAAGAAAAAAAGAGGAACTTTTCTGAAACCTGAAGCTTCATAGCACAATAGCACTCTAAATCATGAATTAATGATTATGCGTATAGATTTGCTGCCAGTGTTGTTGACAAAGTAATTTTATTAAAATATTTATGATTCTGGAAACACTGAAAATTCAGTCCATGTGATAACTTACTTAACGGGAGCACCTTTATGGTACAAAACAACTGTAATCATTAGAAAGGTCACGATCCGTTTTTAGTTGGGAGAAATACTTGTGCACACAATAATGACACAGTAATCTCTGAGACAAACATTTACTTTGAATACAATCAGGAAATGTGTTGAAAATGAACAACTATATATTTTTGGCTGTTGTAAACGGATCAGACCTTTACTAACATTAAAATTAAAATGCCTTGACAGCCGTGATAGAGCTCAGGACGGCTGCTGTACAGCAAATGATTTAAATGTAGCTGTATGTGTGTCACCTCACCTGTCGGAGGTGAGCTGACACAAATACAGCCTGTGCCGTGATGCTTAGCACCTGCTTTTTTTTTTCTCTCTCTCCACACTAAAACGGAGCACTGTGTACACATTCATTAGCATGATGCCGCTTGCTCTCTTTCATCTAGTGTCAGCTTTCTAGAATGCCACTTATGAGCCTATTAGAAGGCATTAATTCAATCACGTCATTTATGGAAGTAAGGTCTCTGTGAGATTAGAAAATGGGGGAAGATGTGTAATCTATATGTGGTAGAAATGGAAGTAAAAGGGTGACAGAAATCCTAATTTGGTCAAAATGCGCCGTGGGTAGCTCACTGAATTTGGGCTCTTGAGCTGTGTTATCAGAACACTTATCTGGTAAAATAAAAAGTATTGGAAAAGAAAGTCATTCCCTGCGAGAGAACAACTTTATTCCCAAGTACTTAAGAAAAGCCAACTTTTTGCCCTTTGGCCCTAGTTAGCATTGAAAAAATACCACATCCCTCCAATGACATTTGCATGGTTCATTTTTAAACCATCCTCTGTGTACAAAACTATTTCATGGGAACCCTAACCAGCCCCCTCAACCAGTTCTGCAGTAGGGCATGCATTTGATATTGAACGCATTTCATATCGCAGACTGTCGGTGCAACAGTGAATAGATTTCTCAGACACAGATGTATTTTTGTGCTGCGCACTGGGCCTCAGCTCAGGCTGGATACGGTGTCCCCAAAGAGCAGGCGGAGCACCACAGCGTTTCAAGAGATTAGAGGTTGGTCAGTCTGGGGAACCAAATCGATATGTCCTCTCTGGGAAAGGATTGACGATGCATTGATCCAGACCTAACAGGAGCTGAAGATGCATCAGACCACTAAAAGTAGAGGTCTGATGATAGCAGTACCTCTCAGCTTGATTTCTGAATCACAGAGACCAAAGTGGCATTTATGTGCTCATAAAAACAGTCATTAGGTGTTGAGCAAAATTACTGACTTGGAAAAACAGAACAATATTCAGCAGTGTGTTGAGAGCTTGAAACTCCCACTGGCTTTTGTAAATGTGAAAAATCCGTGGGCATCTAGATCCTCATCACTATTACAAACAAGAACATCATTTTGGTAGATTTTTCGTATGTGGAATGATAAATTCACGTTGGCATGTAGTGTTCAGAACATGTATTCGGTTAGTCGTGTCTAAAAACACCTCTACATTTAAAGCTAATATGTAGAGACAGTGTTCTTTGAATGTCTTTGTTTTAAAACATGCGTTTGTGACATGTTTCATGGCAAAGAACACAAAAAATGGCACAGAAAAAAGAACAGAGTTATAAGTGTGACATGACTGAATTCTTGTAATAATGGAATTTGTGCTGTAGAAATGTAGAGAAAGACTTGAGGCTTCAGGATATCAAAATGGGAGCAGAATGTTCTTCTGTAGGTTTCATCCAGCTGTACAGTTGAACTCTTGTTATTTCCTTTGGGCAGTGTCAAAGATGATACGTACTCCTCTTCCAAGGCTGTATGCTTCAACTGCAATTGAAAAAATAATCAGAGTGGCTTCAGGTATCGCAAAGTTAGCAGTGATCAGAACTGAGTTTATATCTTAATATTTTCAACTGTTCTTTGCTCGTTTAAAAGTCTGTTTTTTCCGTCTGTATCGTGTATTTTTATGTTATCCCATATAATCTCTTGCTTATGCTCACAATAAACTACGGTCTTAAATCTGTCCTTTCAATACAAGTCTGTCCTCCTCCTTACTTTTAACAACAACAACATCGCTAAGAACTGAATCACCTGCATAAGTCTGAATACAAACATCAATTTGTAGACTATAGGCGTTGCACCTGTTGTTGTGCATTGCCTGTTGATGGTAAATTGTCTGGATCCAGATTTGTTGTAGCCATGCTTCTGAGTGTTAGTTAAAGGCTATGCATGTTCTGTTACCTTTAGTTGTTTGTTTGACAGATGCATCGATTGATCAGCCAGGGATTATATATATATAATATATATATATAGCATGTGGCTATAGAAATTTCAGAGATGAAGATACAAAGTTCACTTAACTAAAGCACAGGGTAACCAGCACAAAAACATCTGTAAAAACAAACTTTATGAGATACTTAAATCTCCGTCACCTAGCTAAACATGTCCTGTTTGAAGATGCTAACAAAGAGAAAGTGGATAAATCTAAAGCGAGCTGGAGGTCAGAGCTAGCCACCAGCAAATAGCCTCGGTATAAGCCTCAGTACAAGTAGTGAAAGGCCAAAGCAGTTTGCCAGGGAAATTATAGAGTAAAAAGAGAAATTATATCCTATTATCTGAAAATTTGCAAATGTTCTGGAAAATGGGGTAGCAGTTATATAAATCTGTCACACTTTCAGGTAAAGGCGGAACTTGTATTCTTTAAATTATTTTATATCTTTTTCTAGGAGCAGAACACTTTATTGTCTGAGCTCTTCAACTAAGAGAAGATCTTGTGGAGGGAAACTGTAAACTTCAATAATTTAGTTTATCATGAAAGTAAAATGTTTTTTTGAAGACAAGTTGATTTTTGTCTGTATTGTGTGTGGTCAGTTATAGTTTTGAGAATGAAAGAGTCAGCAACAATTTTGTTTCTAGATTACTGTTAGTGAAAACAAAAGGTCTACATGCACTCATCATGGGCATGAATGACATAGTAATTTTAGGATTGAAATGATTAAAATTACCATGCCATTCTTGCCGATGATAACGGTAACTTGAAAAGGTACTTTTTACTGCCTTATATGTATATATAAACTCTTTCTATTGGCAGATACTTATTTAATGTAATAATGAAATTCTTAAAAAAAATAAATATTGTTTTTCAAGTACAAAAATTCACATTTGAAATTTTTAACTAAAGGTTCTAAAATTAAGCTCTTTTTACATGCAAAAATCCTGGACTTTGTACTTTTCTTGTTTAATTGCATAATATTCTGTAATAATATTTAATTCTACACAATTCAAATAATTTCTCTTATGTAGAAGTTTGTCGTTCAGTTTAATTGACTGATCATTTTGTTTTTGTTGTGTGACTGTTGCTGAATCCTACTTACTGTTATTGCTTATGGACTGTTAACGCATTTTTTGTAATTCAGAAAATGGAAGAAGAACGCAGCACATTCTTCATTTCAGCCTTTTTTTGTTGAAAAACCTTGAAAGTTCAAACTCTTATTCAGTCATGACTCCATTCAAACTTACACAATCGCATTGCCACTTTTACTGCGCTCTGATTAAATTCCATCATTTTCATTAAATCCTCACTATTGTATAGGAAAATAATACCCTGAAAGCAAATCTCAAGCAGCATCTTTTAAATACTCAAATGCTGTATTTGTGTTGGTTTGCATTTTTGAGGAGCAGGAAATGCAGGAAATGAAGTGTGTGGAATGAGGAGCATCTCCAAGGAAACAAAAACTGATAAGACTAAGATCAGGGGTGTCAAACATAAGGCCTGGGGGACAGACTCGGCCCGGCATAGATTCCAGTCCGGCCCGCGGGATGGGTTTGGAAAATGTGAAGGGGTGAATACATTTTTGTTTATTTAAATTTCTTTTCAAAAAATCAAGTTTTCAAGTTTTTCCTGCTGATAAAGAGCTCCCCACAGGCATCCAAAACACACCAAAGTAGTTAAGTAACAATTGTATGACAGAAAAGTCTACTATAGAAATTTCACTTTCAAAAAAGAAAAACGAAAAATTTTCATCAACTACCTAAAACTTTATGTTTTATAAATATGGGTGAGTCTGGGCAGTGAGCTACCAGAACATTTTCTGTAATTTTACATATTTATTATGTAGAAAAACTAAGATGAGCCATTGAAATTGCACTTCTTTATCTTATATTAAGATATTTTAGGGATTAATGTGTAGGTAAATGTCTTTACACTAACACAAAGCAGAGTTTCACTCGTTGGGCCTACTTAAGATTAAAGTGGGCCTCAATGTAAAATGAATATTGTTGTCCAAAAGAAACAGGGTCTGCACTACTTAGTCTAAACAGTTAGAGATGCAGGATACTCATATGTGACAACCATACCAGTAAATTAAGTACCTAGGGATGAAACGTGTAGTTGAGCGTGACCAAAATGTGGTGATATTCCTTGGTTGATTGTGTATTGTTGAATTATTATTATTGTAAGGTCACAATCATTTTAAAGAAGATTTCTGTTCAAAGCATTTGTTTCTTCTGCATTTGGACGTTTTGTTCAGCTGGGGCTGTTCTCTGCGGCGTTCGCATGTTCTATGTTAGTGTCTACTTTCTGAATCACATACATCGTTGGTTGACTGGATGTGAGCATGAATGGTTGTCTGAAAGAACCTTAGCGACATCTTAGCTTTTGATATCTGCTGATACAGAGTCCTGATCTGATAACAGTCGATTTGTACCTTTATATAAAAGATAACATTAGGCTTGACTTAAACATTGCTTTCCCAAGTTTGCAAAAAACCAAAATAACAGCGAACGTCTCTCATTTCAGTTCAGAGTGAGGTTCTTTAGACTACTGTGTGCTTTTGTTATTTACAGTCACAATAGTTTCTTCTTTTCATACTCTCACTGTGACTGCGATGGTCAAACCTTAGGTGTCTTAGTTCAGTATTTCAGTTCTGTTTGGTGTTGTTGTTACTGTTCTGCATATGCAGTGCATCCACAAGCTGATAATGTAATAACAACAAGCAATTTCCTGATGTGTGTTTTTTCGTCTTAACTACTTGATTTGTTGCTGTTGAGTTTCAGGGTGTAATGAATTCTCCTCTTTTAGGGGAGACGGATAAGGAAAAATAGGATCAAATCCTTTTAACAGAGTCACAATCAAGATTATATTATAAATGTCTTTAAACCACTTTTATCAGTGTAAAAGTGGTTTACACTGGTAAAAGTGTCTATTATTGTTCAAAGGCAAAATTGCTTGTAACTGCTTGACTAAGAGAGTTTTCAAATATTATCTGGCCACCCTATACTATAATGTATACAACTTATCATTTTTGGAAGCAAAAAGTGATGTTAATTTTGTTAATATGGTAAAAATCAAACAAAAGCAAAAAGCTAAACAAACTGCACAAAAGTTCTTGTTTTGTGTCTTTCCTCTCACTTCTTAGAGGCAATAAACCTACTCTTATTGGCTGTCTTTCTCAGGAGTGTAATCTCACCAAGGTTCTGCAGCATTTAATTGCTATTCGTATGCTCCTGTTATCTTCCATAGGAAGGAAGAATTTAAATGCCCGACAGACAAAATTAGGGTGCTGTTATGTGAAAATTTATCCTGTAGGATAGCTGCTACCCTCGTAATTAGCACTGCCAATGACAACTGCAAACTTATTGCAAAACAAACCCAAAGGCTGAAGTGTGATGCGGATTGGATTGTTTTAGTCTGACACTTGTCTATTGTCTTTGTAACCTGCGTTATTGGTGAGACTTGGAACATTGACCTTGCCCACTGGTTCAAACACTGAAGACGGCAGTTCATTGAATTCAGCTCAATAGTTCTTATATTGCCTGTCTCTGTCTGTTTAACAGAACCAATTAAACTGTTAATTCTCACTGCAGTCGTGATCTACCGATAATGACTGGAGAAGAATGGAAAGCATGTGTCTAATTTTTTTTAGCCGAATCAAGAGTACGAGTCAGGGGTCCAGCTTTGAGGGGTTTCTCATTCAGCAAGGCAAATCAGACCTCGGAGCTTTGACGGGACCCTTTCTCATCCTCTTGGCTTTGTCAAGACTAGTTCATTTCAGTCTATTCAGGTGAACCACATTGTGCGCTGCTGCTCTGCTCATGCATTTCATTTGCTAGTCCTTTGTTTTGAATCCTGCTGGAGATGAACTGAAGGCACTGAGTCGGAGCTAAGGCAGGGATTAGGACCACTTTTTTCACGCTTTCTTGGAGGTGGGCTACCGTTAAAAATGTCAGGCGGGGTGAGGTGATACAGCTCCATTTGAATATAGACTGTTGACCCATCATAGCAGTGATATAGAGCTGGAGCAGAAGTCAGATAAGTTTACTATGGTTAGTAGGTACTGTATGTCATTGACTAAATGCATGCTCAAGAGTGCCTGCAGCTCTAAAAAGACTGCAGTATGCTCCACTTGGTCATAAATTAAGCAGCTTGAACAAGTACAGCCATAGCTAATTGTTCAACAGCTCAATACCAAGACTACAGGCATTAATCTGCCACTATAACCACCTTTACGATGAGATTTTGACTGTTGAGATTGGCTCACAAGAGCTTTAGTGAGGTCTGCCTCTCATGTTGTGCAGTGAAGCCTGGCTTGCACTTCCTATTCAAGTTCATCCCAGTGGGGTTGAGGTCAATGCTCTCTTCTCTTTCATCTGTAAACTGGGAAGACTATAATTCTGTATTAGTGTCAAAAGTTTAATTTTAAATACTATCAATGTTGACTTGAATCTAATTATATAAAGACTTAAAGTAAGTTTCTTTTTTGTCCTGTCCAGGGTATAAGGTCTAACCTTTATTGACACTGCATTTAGGATACAATGAGATTGAAATAAACACTTATATAATAAACACATTATTGTAAATTCCTATCTATTGCACAGGTTAATGGCATAAATTAGAATAGTACATTTCTAAGTAAAACAATCTCTGAGTAAAGTGTTTACAATAAGGTTTGGAGCTCCACCAGTTTATCAGTTGGCTGATATTATTGCCAATATTAGCCAGCGTTTATAATAGACAAAAATGAAAAAAAGTAAATAAGAGACACACATTTTTGAAACTCCACAAACACAATAACCAGCTGATCCATGCCGAATTACACAAAATAAGTTAGCCTAGTTAGCTTCAGCTTGAGCCTGTTCAGTCATTATTTGAAAAAAAAAAAAGTCATGGATCTTATATGAATTTATTGTACAGTCTGTGTAATATGTGATGAATGAATGAATAAATATCATAAATATCATATCTAAAAAAAATGCTGGGATATCTGTTTATGTCCCATCTCTGAAAGAAAAAAAAAAGTCTGATATATCAGAAGATCAGATTTTGAAATCACCAAATATGAGTATCTGTATCAGTCATATATCTGTCAATCAAGTCAGACAGGTTGACTCATGCACAACAGTCAAATATTATGCTTTTAAGCCATGGTATAGATTTTTATTATACTGCCATAAATTCAATTTTCCTGAATTATAACGATCCCTTCTCTTAAAAAACGTATTTATTCTTCTAAAATAAGAGTGCATTGATGTTTGTATTAAATTATACACTTGCCATTATTATGGCACGAACTGTTAAACTTTACAGTAAAATGTTTCAATAAATTAAATTAATAAATGAGGAATAGGAGTGGTTTAAAATAAAAAATAGCTATTTACAGACTTTGTAGGCTAACATGTGCAAAAACCATAATTTTCCTTCACAATAATTCATTATATGTTAATAGTTAAGTGGGCAAACTCAGTGAAATATTCAATAGTTAAGCTCAGTGATATATTATGGAAGGTATTAGAATAGAGGCCTGCCAAATTAGAGCTTTTACAGCCAAAATGGGAGGTTGTTGTTGTTGGTTGTGTTGGTAGGGGGTTAGGAATCTAATAGCTGGCTACTTTTTCCCACTGGCTCGCCATGTGCTCATCTGCTGTTTCTCAGTAAATATTCTATTCAATTTCCCGTGTACCCAGTATGTTGCATCTGCATCACCTTTTGTTTCCTTATTATCCCATTCTTCCAAACAGAAAAAAGAAATCCAAACACCAAATCAAAATAGAAGCTGAAAACTCTCATTTGCTAATCAAACTTGGGACAAGAGGTAATTAATTCTTTGGAATCAGTCAATTAATTTGCATAATAAGAGGTACCATAATTATGACTTCTGCTGCTCAAGCCCAAAAATTGTAATTAGAGATTTAGTTTGCATTACAGCAGAAAAGCCTGATATCTGGGAGCTGGTTCAGAGAGGAGATTGAGCATCCGTAGCTCTGGGATGGAAATACTGGCAGAGCTGCGTCAGAATAAAAGCTTTTCCTCCACAGTTCTCCTTTCGCTGGGCCCTGAGGGGAAGTGCTGGTTGTACTGATCTTCTAATCTGTAAAAAACCAAGACCTCAGTTTTCAGGGGCCTCAGTCTCTCTCTCAAGTCAACTACTGCCCCTTTTCTCCTTGTCTTTGCTCCCAAGCATATTTTTCTCATTTCCATTTGCAAAGAAATCCATAATTTTTGCAGTCAGCACCTTAATGCTAGTGCAACATACACACAAAAAAAGAGGGAAAAAAAACCCACAACAAAAAGAAAAAAAAAACATGAAGGGTAGTATTAGTGTGGTGCTGTTTGCTCTCTTAGCGTCTCGGCTTTGACAGGAATAAAATAATAAAAGAAGGCAATGCAGAACATAAAATAAAAGGAGGAAGGAAATGTCACTGGGTGCCATGAGAGGACTGAAATCAATGCCAGCTAATCATCCACTTTATTTTGTTATATAAGGTCAATTATAAGCATCCAATCACTGTGTGAAAATGTGGTGCTGGGCCACAGCATTCTAGGTCTTGTGCATGCAGGATAAAGCTCAAGAGCTAGTTCTAATATCAAAATCAGTTCTGTGCAGTAATTTAACTTCTGCTTGTGGTATAAGCACAGCTACAAATTTAAGTTCCAGCGGGTGGTAATATAACTAAATATCATAAAAAAAACTTTATGCATGTAGTTAAACTTATGTCTGTTGATATTTATTATGGCATCACATAATGTCGCCCTAAGTGTAATGTGGGTTGAACACATACACATCATGTTTTACTCTCTCAGATTATTAGTAAAAATTGTAACTTAATTGTCCATAAGCAAAGTTATGTAGAAGCTGCCAAGACATCTGAGCAATGCTCTTTGCTCACACACATTTACAGTCGTGATGTGGGTGTGTCCTCATTAGATCAAGTTGTATGAGTAGCAGAGGTGATCTCAAGCTGTTGCTTTGCAAGCCACAAACAAAAAGTCTCAAGAGTATATATTCATCTCCCACAACAAGACAGGCAATTCCCAACTGGGATAATCCCATTTAAAAACAAAAACAGCAGTGTAACTCACTGCAGTCCAAATGGGATTGTTTTTCATTTTCCAAATGATTGTTTGGTGATAAGAATGCTTTGAAATCTCATTTTATAGGCTTTATCCTAGTCTGTATCCTTGCAGTATGCATACACAATCACAGCTGCCAGTTAGTTTGCCACAGTCCCCAGTATTGAGCCTTGTTTTATGTCCTGAATTCTTAGTTTGTATATTTAAGTTTGAGTTAATGTTTTGGTTCTATAAAGTTTAGATGTTTGTATTTATTGTATTCTCAAAATCCTCTTTGTTCTCTTATTTATTCTTATTTGTTACATTATTCTAGTATTGAACATGACTTAAAAAGTCATGTTCACTCCGATGACAAGTTTTCAGTTTTGTAATATTATTGTTCTTAGGTTTCTGTCTTGACTTTGTTATTATGACCTCCCCGCTGCTCCTTTATATCTCTAGTATCTCTTGGTAGTTATCTTTTGGGTTATTTCCTGTTTTACTTTGATAGTTAGTTGTTTTTACTTCCCCTGTGATTGTATTAATTGTCTACACCTGTTTCTCGTTCCCCCAGCTGTTTGCACTTCCCTGATTACCCTTTGTGTATAAATAGTCCTGTCTTCCCCTCAGCCTTTGTGACACTGTCTGTTCAGATGGGCTGCATGGTTCCTCCTCTGTGTATGCTTGTTGTTTTTGGATGACTGGTCTTATTTTGGACTCTGCATCACATTGAATAAAACAGCTTGCTTTTTACTTTAAGTTTGCTTCTGAGTCCTGTGTTTGGGTCCTTGCTCCTGTATTTTTCACTCTAAGTAGTTAGCTGGCTGACTAAATAGTTTCATCTTTGTAAAAGGTGAATCATCTCTATATGTTTGCATATAACATGTGGTCATGTACCTAAACCACAAGCATACACATGCAGTATATATTGCAGCTGGCACTGAAAAATAAAAGGCACAGGCCCATTTATAAAGCAGAAGAAACCAACAACAAAAAGGAGGCGTTGAAGTACAAACTTGCATCTATTATAAGCATGCTAAGTGGTCAGCTACACATAAAATTAACATTGTGCGGCAACATCTATTCAGTTGTCAATCCTTCTTTCCTATAGCTCAACTCTGTTGAGGGATTTGTTCCACGAATGTGACGTTAACCCAAAAAGGCCATGTCATAAGTGGGGCAAATGCCTTTCCACCACCACAGGAATATTCATGAAGTCGACATGGCAGTAAATTGAACGAAGGCATTTGTAAAATGTGGTGACAGTAGCTGCAGGCCCAGAACTGTCGCTCCCTGCCAGGGTAGAAGGCGTTGAGCTGAACGCTGTGCAGACTTCCTCTGAGAGAGTATTAACTGAGTGGTGGAAACAGCTGGAGTTGCATAACAGTTCCTCTGCATTTAGTCTGCTCAGAGAGAGAGAGAGAAGCTGTGGGTGAGAGTGTATGCAGAGATGCCATCTTTTAGTTGCGTGTCTGTCTGCATGCTATATGTCTAAATATGTCCAATAAAAAACAAAAAAAACAAAAAAACAGCATACTGCTTGGAGATGCTGTGATACGGTGCCAATTTGTGTGTATCAGCCAGCTCGTGTGTGTAGTGTAGTGTTCACTCTGTGACTGTAAATGTGTGGTAGCTTGATCCAGCACTCTCAGGGGCTGATGGGAGCCTGCGCTAAATCAAACATGCAACCTCTCTGAGCAGCCACCCCCACACCTTCATCCCCAGTTTGCATCCTCTTCTTACATTGCGAGAACTGTAAGCTGTGACGCAGGCTCGGTTTAGCACACTGTACTCTGCTGATTCAGATAATCGATTGATTTATAATAATGGAGGTTCATTTTTCACCATTCGCTATTCATTAAAAAAAAAAATGTAATAGTAAAAATATTCAAGTACCAGACCTTATTGTATGTGATTATTTATTTCATTTTATTTTTTCACAATTCAAGGTTGTATGTTTATTTTAATTTAGCTAAAATTTCCTGGGTTTTTTTGTGGCGAGAAATTATGTCTTTAATTGAAGTGGTTATTTAAAAATAATGATGAGGATATTTGTACTGTTCCTATTTCTATGAAAAAAAATCTCATAACTAAAGGTAAAGTGTGTCTCCAAAAGTAATGATTTTGTTTTATTTGCTCTCCCTTGCTTTTATTTTTCTGAAGGTCAAAGACAGCAACAGATGCTAAGGGTAATGAACCATCAGAAGACAGAGATGCTGCAAAAATGAGTTAAATCAACACAAACAAATAAGAAGGCTTTGGAAGGACCCACATGAACACCTTCAGAGATGCAGTCAGCTTTAGTTTGCTTGTCTAAAAGGTTCCCTGTTGGATTTGAGGCTAGCAACCACCGTCATGATCAGATATAAAGTGAAGTGGAACCACAATCCACTGTTTAATTTTCTAGAATGATTCTTCAAAGTGTGTGCATGCATGTGTGTTGGTCTTCAGTGACTCGCCTGACAGTGAGATATTTCAACCTTAAAACAAGTATTTCATTGCTACTGTCCATCAGCTTTGTTTGCTGAGATGAATCAACATCCCACAGGCCTTACTTTGAAAAGCAGTCTTGTACAAAGGGTCAAAGAAGAAGGTTTGCTTTTGGCCTTGGTCGTTGAAAGGCAGCTAGAATTGTGTGCTATCCTGCCGAAGACACGTGTTGGACTTTTCAGTAGCCTGGAGAAGGAGAACCTTGTTCATGCTTTGGAACACCCACCACTTTAACATATTTGGGGATTTTTCTGTATCAGCTTCTTCCACAAATCTGTAATCTGTGAAGTCAGGCAAACACATAAATTGTATTTGTTCAGATGTGAAGTTATTTAAGGTAAATGCATTTATATAGCAATTAATAGTCATATAAAAAAAGGACAGTGAAAACAAATCATATTTGAAAACCAGGAAAAAAGCAAAAAAAAGAGCAAAAACAGGGAGCAGGGGAGAAGTGAGAAGAACTAAAGCAGATGACAAGGCAGGTTACAGTCGGCGTACAGGAAGCATGCGGATGACTGACAAACAGCACGAGCAAACACAGGCGAAACCTAGTTTAAAAGAAATAAAACAAGCAGTGCAGCAGCACTTTGACTGTCAGGGTAGTTATTAAACTGGAGAGCAACAGCATGCATCTGGATTAATGTCTCTGATGGCAGCCTCAAAAAACAGGAACAGATTAATTTGTCCAGTTGGAGTCTTATGCAACTCATTCCAGTCTCAGCCCAGTGAAGTGGAATGAGAAAAAAAAGCCCAAGGGAGTATTGGCTTTTGAGGACTTCATATGTTAGCAGGCAGACCAGATGTTGCATCGATGTATGTATGTACGTAGCTGAAAGCTTTAGTAAATAAATATTATTTGTATTGTAGAATTTATTTGGTCTCTTTATTACCTGATAAACTTTATTATGGTAAAGCATCAATAGTGATGAAGCCTTATACCCAGATTTACCAAATTTATATGTTGTCGCTTTCGGATATCAGCTGGCTCTTGCTAGCGGTCATTTTAGGAAGTAGTTTGTGTTGTGTTAAGAAAGCAGGCAACAAGGTGGAATGCAGTATAGAGATGATTATGGCTGGCATTGTAATGGCAAAAAAACACATTAAATGGAGCAAAAATAAAGAATATTGTTATTACTCTGACAACAAGGCAAGAACATGGAACTCGAGTAGTCCTCTGTGTGCTTGTGCATGAAATAGCCATATTTTCATGCAAATGCCATTGGTTGACAAATAAATACTGTGTATATTACACAGCAGTGTGTATACGCAATGCTACAAAAAAAAAAGAGAAACTCTGAAGTGTCATGTTCTTTGTAATTAACTAGCCTTTTCCCGGTGGGCTACAAACAATGTGGAAAATATGCTGTATCCATGCTTTAGTTTTTTGTTTTTTGTTAATAATATCCAATAGTCTCCAGTCATGAAAAATGAGTGCGCTATGTGAAAAAGCTCTTAAGCTGATACATCACTGTGGAAAAAATTATCATTTTTTGCTGCCTCCCTGAGGAACACAATTCCAAAAACACTTCAGTTCTCAAAGCACCGCCTATAAATTAGGCAACATGAAAAGGTAGCTTTTTGGGATGTAATTTGGTGTTCCATAAAGTGTTTTTATGGAGAGCAAGATTCAGCTTGTTTGCATGTCTACAAACAATTACAGCCTGGTTAGAAATGGTCCGACTGATGGAGGTTAACAGCGTAGCTCCAGGGAAGGCATTATGGGAAGCTGATTTCTTCAGACCTTAAATGGAGGTTTGTGCCCCCATCAAGAGTAAAATATTGGCCAAGTTCATGTGACATTGGTTGTAAATGGAGCACTGGTTCTCTGAGAGCCTTTAAAACTCTCTTTTCTCTGTTTCATCAGCAGATCATTTGGAAGCAGCAAACAAAGTGCCTTAAAATAAGGTTTTTGTGAAATACCATGTTATTAACTCCAGTGAAAGAAAATCTACTTTTTTAAATCTGTAACTGTTGACCTACTAATGGATTTTTACTCCTCTTGTGCATGGTATGGGAAAGCTGCTGAATAGACTGCAAGCTGTAAATGACATTAGCTTAAAAGGAAAGGAATAAGAGGGTTGTGACTTCTGTGAATGACTGTCAAGCTAATAAAAAAACACAAATAAAAACCTGCATTTTAATTTTAATTCTGTTTGAGCATTTTGTTTGTAAGATTTTTTTTAACACTGTAACATCTCATGACTGTACTTGACAAGGGGGTTTTATGTAAATTTAATATAATGAGTAATTTATTATTCCCTGCCTTCCACCCTATAACAGCTGGGATAAGCACCAGATTCCCTGTGACCCTGAATTGGATAAGTGGAAGCAAATGAACAGATGGATGGATGGAATAATTTACCCCTGAGCCACCCAGACTATAATCTTTCTCTGCAAATTTTAGTTTTTGTGTCTAAAAATAAATAAATAAACCAAAAAATATGTATGTATCTTATATTTCTATATATTTCTTTCCACTCATTCAGTGATATTTGAAGATACTGTGGAGTGCCGTCCATAATACAAATCTGGTGTTTAATTAAATAGTAGGGCTGCTTACTAACATAGATATAACACTGTCTGTGAAGCTGGATTTAAGAAATAAGTGCTTAAAGTTTTAAAAACATGTTTAGTGCCATCTTCTGTCAGTACAGAATGTGACATCATGTGGTTGGTTGGTCGGTTCTGCTAATAGACTTACGTTAGCTCATGTGAGCTAACTAGTGACAGAATCGATAACTCAGAGGAAAATAAGGACACTATAACTAAAAATCTGTTCAAGGGGATCACATTTGTTCTGCCCCTGGCTGTAACAATAAGTTTTATGTTTAAACTGAGGACTGTCCACTTTCACTGTCTGTCCCTTTAGCACTAAGTGGCTGTTCGCTGTTTGGCTAGCTGCTAGCTGTTAGCCGTAATGTTCGGGTTCGTAAAGCACTTTATAAAGAAGAACAGTGTGGAAGAGAGCCTGTAGGGTTTTTTTCTTAAATCCAGCTGCATAGACAGTCCTACATCTGTGTCAGTTTTTGAGAGCAGGGCTAGTGCTGTATATTAGTCTTTATACGCGTAGCGTTTCATGTCCCCTTTAAAATAGTACAGTTGCATGTTAGGGTTTGACAGGCCAACTATTAGCTTTCAGTAGTCAGATATTTAAAATGTTTCTAAAAGCTCTAACAAACCTCCCCAACCCCCCCAAAAAATCACTTATCTAATGAAATTTCAAGATGTCATTTACTTGTCATTTTACTACTTACCATTTGCCCAAAATTTCCATAAAACAACTAGATTAATATCCCCCCTATTCATACTTCCTTTTAACACTTCATTGTGACATGCACACTTTTAGTGATTCACTGGAACGAGTTCCTTCTACTTGTCTTTCAGTCTGCCCAGACTTTTTAGGGGTCACATCACTTGAGAAAAGCTGTTCCTTAAATTATCCAGCTGCTACTTTTGGTTCAGCCTGATTTTAGTTGCTGCTGAGTTGTGTCAGTGATAAACCAATCTGTGGGTTTTGAGAGCTGGGCCCTCTTCCAGGCAGCATCTTTGGAGTTAAAGCAGCTTTTCTGAACCGTGCTCAGGCAGTAAGCTGGCGGTATTTTGAATTTTCTGATGTTTTAAAGGATCAGACAAGAGTCAAAATGTCTACAGTTAACATTGCAGTAGACCACTTTCGCATTGATTTTCTTCCTAATAGCCATTGTCTCCAGTAAGTTTCAGGAAATTAGGGAGTTGTGCAGTTATGTACCAACCCTAAACCAGTGGGCAAATAAACTGAGGCAAACCACAGTTGATGCTCTAATGGGATAATGATCTGTTGGCTTGGTGTGGAGTTGGCGAGATAATGTAACTTTATTATGACCTCTAATACAATATTTCAAGGCATTATGGGGTAAGTGATCACTTGAGTGGCTCTGAACATCATGGAGTCATTATAACAGTAAATGCTGTGAAAGAATACATAAATGTTTCCACACACATCACCTAACTATGAGTAAGCCAGACATCACACTGTGAGATCAGCTTCAAGCCTTTACTCAGCGGAAAGGCCCAGAATGAAGCTGAAATGCTTAAGCGCTAGCCCTTCAGTGCAGCTCTACAAGGGCGACCCATAGGATAAAATTGTTATCACCTAAAAAACTGCGGACACGCACACTTAACTTTGTGTCCTGTCTCTCTTTACTTTGAATTCCTGTTACTGTGCCCTTGCTTTAGCCCTTGGCGAGAAAAGTGGAACAAAAATATCAAAGGAGTGCTTCGTAATAGTCAGCCTAAACCTATTTGATGATGCACAAAAAAACAAACAAGGGGGAAAAAAAAAACAACTTTATATATTACGCTGCACAAATAAAATAAGGCGAAAGTCAGTTAAACTTCAGGGATATCAATCTGTCCAGGTAGGAAGCATAAAGGACTGAATCCATTTCACCTGCTGTGGTGAAAATCAAAGTGAAAACAGGTGCCCTGGAGAGGCGACAAGAAGACAACCCCAAAAAAGGAAATGGTTTTGCAGGTGGTGGCCACAGAGCATCGCTCCCTCCTCATTTCTCCTGAATGATTTTTCTTTATCCTTGTTACTACAAGTGGCATAAGACCATACCTGCATTTCATTCAGGTTGTACAGGTTTTTCCAGGCTCCCCCATGATGGCACATTTATACACTCCGTTGCAAAAACGTTTGCTGTGTCTCCCAGCACAGTCTCAAGCGTGTGGAGGAGATAGCAGAAAGTGGGGAGTTACAGGACCGCAGCAGGACTGGTACCTGCTTGTTTGTGTGAAGAGGAGCACTGTCCGAGCCCTACAAATTCCCTCCAGCGAGCTGTTCATGTGAATGTTTCTGACCAAACTCTCAGACGCAGATTCCATGAGGGCGGCACCTTTAATGGGGTCTGTGGTCACAGCTGTGCATCATGTAGCTTGATTGGCATCGACAGAGAACACTAGAACTGGCAAGTCCACAATTGGTACCCCGTTGTCTTCCCAGATGATTGTGCAGGATTCGTAACGTGTGCAATGTCATCTCTAGACTCTTTCAATCTGTCACATGTGCTCAGTGTGCACCTGGTCTCATCAGAGGAGCACATGCTGGTCCTGCTTCTGGACTCCTCTCCTGGTATCGCCTCTACGCTCTTGAGACTATGGTCGGGAAACAGCAAACCATCTTGTGACCACCTGGATGGATGTGCCATGCTGGAGGAGCTGGAGTACCTGTGCAGCCCGAATGAACTGCAGATACTGTCATCCCATGGTACCAGCAGTGACAAAGTCACCAGCAAAAAGCAAATCATTCAGGAGGGAGAAGGAGAGAGCAACGGTCTGTGGCCACCATCTGCAAAACCGTTCCCTTTCTGGGGGTTGTCTTGTTGCTGCCTCTCCGGTACACCTGCTGTCACTTCGATTTTCACCAAAATAGATGATGTGGTTTTTTTGTTTCCTAACTGGACAGATTGTTATCCCAGAAGTCTAACTTTGTGTTACACTGTGTTGATCAAGTGTGAATATTTTTGAGAAGTGTGTTTAACTCAAGTGGAGTCTTCAAGGAGCTTGTGAATATATTTTTGGAAATATTTATTTTTTAAAATACTGCCCATCCACTCAGCTATCCCACAGTGTTCCTCAGTAATATGCACTGTATATTCAGGCTGTGCGATTATGGCCAAAATGATAATCACAATTACTTTATTCAGTAGTTGGAATTTTGAATTTTGACTCTAATGATTTTCATGATAAATGCTTTCACATCTTCACATCTTTGCCTCAAAATAAAATTGGTCCACCCTTTTCACCTAAAGCTCAGCTTTCACTTTCACTGTGGCCATTTTTCTGAAACATTTGTTGCTCACCGTGTTTAATGGACACACCTTCGGCCAAATTGAATGTGATTGCGGTGGTGATTTTAGCGCATCTTTGTGAGCTGAATTGATACTCTGATGTGTTCTGCAGGCTCGTTTTTATGGACGTCTAAACTGATGTTGGATGCTTTACGTTGGGAACCACTGGACTGTTTTTCTTGTCTTTCATGCATTAATTATACTGCAGTTTGTAGTGTCTTTTCAGGCTTTTGAATAAGTTAGTTGCATTACAGCAGTCTTTGCATCTGATTTTTTTCTTGGTTAACATCACTTGCACTAAATCCAAACTATTTACAAAGAATAGAGGAACAAGCTCTTCACCTGCTTTGCAAGACATTGGAATTTTGTTGTGTATCTGTCTTTAATGTAGTATTACTTCTCCAGACTATTCCAGAAAACCTCAAGTTCTGTGGTGCAGGGAACAGCTGTGATTGGCTCATGCAGACATGTGGTCAGGTGATGATTTAGGGATTGCTCGATTTGCTTTTCCCTTGTGTTTAAATATCACTTTATGTCGCTCGTTTTATTGTCGGAAGCCAAAATTATGATTGAGATTAAAATTCGATTCAAGTGAAACCCTACTGTATATTTATGTTAATGATCTAAACAATGCAGCACCACAGGTATTATTTTTGAATGAAGGAATTAAATAGACTGACAAGACTAATTGTATTTTCAACAGTGTGGATCAGGTTCACCAATGCTTTACAGGAGGTAAATCAGAACCCTTGATGTACATTCATTATGAAGCATTACTGAAATCAATTAAGTCAGAGACAAGCGCTCATGGCAGCTTTTGAAGTAAACCCTCCAGTGACTTTGCTATTATGTCTAAACTATGATAATTTTCTTTTTGTAATCCCATCATGTGTAACTGTGTAATCTCACAATCTTTGCAAAGGTTCATTGAACCTGTGAACACAATTAAGATGTTTTTGCAGGAAACTGGATTATGCATTTGTGTGATTGAAAGTCATAAATCACGTTGTAATATCCCTGTCAACATAAAGTCAAGTAAACCGTATTTAATCAGTTATTTATTTATTTTTGGACCAGTCTTATGCAGCCAGAATTGCAGAAGCAAATTACACTTTGAGAGTATGATTTAGAAACAATAAACTATAATTAGGAGAGTGTCATTAGGCATTAGCATACTCTCACAGAGCAGAGAATAGCAAGATTTCTGCCACAGATGCACTTTTAAAAGCATTAAGTTTGAGTAGAAAACTCGGACTGAGAAGGATTGAAGCTTCAGCACATACAGTAAAATATTCTTTGCTATACTTTATGATGAGGGTCAGTCATTATACTGTCTAGCATGATGTCTGTGTAGGTTCTCAGTCATCCAGGTCATGGTAATCTAAGGAGCTTGGAAAGAAAAGCGACTGGATTTCTTTAAGATTTTTGAAGACGTTTCACCGCTCATCCGAGAAACGTCTTCAGTTCTAAGACCAAATGGTGGAGAGTCCCAGCTATTTAAGCCCTAGTGGGAGTTTTCCCTTTACTTGTCACCTTTGTGAGACCTTGCCTTACCCTATCATGTGACCTATTGAGATCAACTGACTCAAGATGTGAGTGGGCGTTAAGGCGCCTGGGAAGGGATCTCAAAACTGGATTGTAGATGGCAGACAGTTGGTGTGGTAGAAAATAGTTGGCTAATGTTAGTAAAAAGTAATGGAGGTCAGTCAGTGGCAACTCATTGCATAAATGTTATGCCAGCCAGGGCATGAATTCATTTGCAATTCAGCTACAGCTCAATGAATTCATTTTCATTTAATTTTATTTTATTCACAGAGCCTCAAATCGCATTGTGTAGTAAATCACCTACCACTTTACATGGTAAAGTCAAAAACTTCAATCAATATTAAAAAAATAAATAAAAGTAATTCCTTTTGCCCATTTGATGACAGTGGGGAGGAAAAACTCCCTTTTTATAGGCCATCTGCTCATACCAGTTATGGTGAGCAAAGAGAGAAAAGAAGAGCACTTGGCAGGTTAGTTAGCCAAGCAGATGGAGAGCAGAAATATACACCATTGGAGCAAGTAGCCAGCCAGAGGACTGCATAACGGAGTTAAATAGAGGAGATTAGAATATATGCTGTCGCTGTGAACGTAGGCAAGAAGGCCAAGTTTGAGGAACACTAGTCACAAGACAACTCATGGCCGCATGTTGCATGAACTAAATGGAAGTAATGCAAGTCATTTATGATATCGAATAAATCGCAGCTTGTAGGAGGGGAAAAACAAGGCAAGATGGACACATGGGGGGGCAGGGAGTGCAAAGAAGTGGGAAGAGATGGAAAGGTCTGGGAGGTCAGGTCCCGTGCATTGTTCTTTACCATGCTCCAGTTCCAGCCGTCATCCCAGCTCTTTGTTAAAGCCTGAGCACTAAGGATGTCTGGCTCCTGGGCACTATTGCCAGAGGCTGGAAGCTCAAGGGTCAGCGAATTTTCCAAACCACTGCTTTATAGTGGACCGATTATCAGGAAAAATTGCTCCACTGTACTCATTCAACAGGCGTCAAGCTCAGTTTGGGCTGTCACGCTCAGGCACTGTTGATGGCCAGCATGATAGATGAATGAGCCGTTAGGATGTTACAAAGGCTGTTTTATGTGACTAATCTCAATCAGAACATGACCCAAATCTAAATTTAAATGTATTTCTACTTTATTATACCATGCTATCAATTCAGCTGCTAGGCTCTGTGAAACAGTTAATGAACACTTCATTAAATGTTTGACCAGCAGCTACTGTACCTTCCTGCATTATCGAACAAAAACATTAGGTTACTGATGAGTGAGCAAATTGGTCTATGAATCAGCAAACAGGAAGAGTAACTGCTACTGTGCAGTTAATTTTTCTGAGAAGACATCAGCATTATGAGGAAGGACAGGCTGAAAGATTGTAGTTAGTTCCAACGGTTTGACTTGTGGACTCACCAGATGAAACCCTGTAGCTGGAATCACGATGACAAAAACCTTTTAGAAATCCATTAATGTCACTATATGAGCAGTTTGGTGGCATTTCAAAGAAAATCTCGTACGCCTTTTTTTGAACAACAGGAGTCAGGAGTCTGAACAAACATGTTTTGTGAGGTGTCCACTTCGGCTAAAATAAATAAGTCACTTCAGACTGAAATTTTTGGAGGCTGGAGTGGAAAACTCGAGGATTAGTTTAATGTTAGCTCATTCTCACATAGGTGCATTTGTTGTATTTGGATTGTATATTAACTTGCTTTAAAAATCTACCCGGCTTGTCTGGGATGGTTTGAGCCCATGGGCAGAGGCCTAAAATTGTGTGTAGCAGTATGGCTTAAAAGTGTGCCTATATGCACAAACGTGGCATAAATGTGCTTGTGCAAGGTTTTTAAGGCAATATGGACCAGCATTATCATGAATTGGTTACATTTTAGAAACACAAATGGAACAAAAACTGCTGGATGGAAAAGGGAATTGGAGCTCTGATTAGAGCAAATGACAGAGTAAAAAAAAAGGTTGGTTCACAACTGAGAGGTCATGATTGCAGTCAACCATTCTGCAGGGTTGAAGATATTTATAGCACCTCCACCAAAATTATTTTAAAAAACATGTTCATGTTCAATAATTTCTGAGGCACAACGAACATGTTAATGCAATGGTGCATGTATGTGAACAAACAAACAAAAAAAATATGTTCATAAGAAAAGAAGCTCTGTTAAATTGGCTGTTTTTCAAAAGTCTCCAACCTACAGTAGCTGACATGATTGCTTTTAAAAGGTGCAATGGTCTTAGGTATGTTTGGCATACATTCTGTCAATTCAGTTTTATTTATACGGTGAAAAATCACAACAGCAGTCGCCTCAAGGCGCTTTATATTGTAAGGTAGACCCTACAATAATACATACAGAGGAAAAACCAACAATCATGTGACCCCTGTGAGCAAGCACTTTGGCGAAAGTGGGAAGGAAAAACTCCCTTTTAACAGGAAGAAACCTCCGGCAGAACCAGGCTCAGGGAGGGGCGGCCATCTGCCGCGAGAGATGAAAGACAGGATAAAAGACATGCTGTGGAGGAGAGCCAGAGATTAATAACAAGTATAATTCAATGCAGAGAGGTCTATTAAGACATAGTGAGCAAAAGAAATACCCAATGCATCATGGGAATCCCGCCAGCAGCCTACGCCTATTGCAGCATAACTAAGGGAGGATTCAGGGTCAAAGACAGGGTCACTGTCTTTGCCAGTTTATGATTGTGACCGCTACATACACATGGTTTTTGTCCGTACGTGTAATTTACACAAGCGTCCCTGGAGTCATCACCTCAGGAGCGTGGCAGTAAATATGCCTCCAGGAAAACTATGGTGACATTAGATTTGCTGATTCACGCTAGTGGCATCTATATTCCAGGGGTCATGTAGCTGGAGATTGGGGGTGATGGTTCTCTCACATCACTAAGTACTGGTGTTAGCATCTTTCAAATGACTTCTCCTACGCTACACTGAGCAGGTGCTATAATGTGGTTCAGCTTTGCTGTGCAGTCATAATTTGTTGTTGCTGCAACGGACAATTTATACCCACACGGGGGTTGGGCGACATAGACGAAAATCACACCTAGGTACTTTCAGGTTGAATGCCAGTACGCAGATATATGTTTAATACTTTTCTAATGAGTGTGCTAAATGTTCAGGTCTGAGCCAAATTCACATGTGAAAACCATTTTTTTTTAGATGGTTTACTTCCCTTTTGAGAAAAGTCCAGCGGAAAACATAGTCACAAGAAATTGGAGGGTTGTTCCTGTAGTCAAGAGAAAGGTTTTTCTTCTTTGTCTTTTTGATAGTTATCGGTGTATTTATTGACCCAAGACCATTATATAAGCTCTTTATATTTTAATATTTAAAGAGTCTATTAAGAAGCGATAAGAACCAACACAGATAAATTTAATATACCTTTCACACAAACACAATGTATTATGTTGAAAAACAGAGTTGCACCTGAAAGGCTTTAAGGAAGAAATGAGTTGTGTAAAGCAACATAAAGTTACATTTATATAAATGGGATTTTCTCATTTTATAGCTTGTTTAACAATATTCCAACACACATTTTTATATTTTGTAGAAAAAAACAAAAATAGACATGTTTGGAAAACTGATGTGAGCGCCTTGGCTTGCAAGTGACTCATAATGTCGGTAGTTGAATATTTTCAGTTTATTGATTGCCCTGGCAAACAGTATTAGAGTTCACAGAGAAGATGGTGCTTTGGCTCTCCACCAGGAAGAAAAAAAGAAGATATTGAGCGTACACTACCTCACTCAAATTGCATCGAAATTGCCAGCTGTCTTCTTGCCCCCTATGTTTTCTTCAGTGACTCTTGGATAGGAATGGTTTTATGGATTGGTCCACTGCAGTATGAAGCCAAGGTTATGGCAGGGCTGGTCATGTTGGCTCTCATCATCTTACTTTTCAGTGGCTCCAGTTCATGCCCAGACCAACCCCAGCGCTACATTCAGACACTCAGACTGTCTCAGTGCCTGCCGCAGTGCTTCACTCCGCTATTAACATTCTGATTGCAGTCTTGTTTCGTTTGCCTGGCCAAGCACTTTATTTCCAAAAAAAAAAAAGAAGAAAAAAAAAGACCCGGCCTCAGTGCTGACCTTTCCATTTGCAGAAACACAGCAATCATTCATAAATCACACTACTGAGTGTAAAATATCCAAACTGTTTGATATCACAGGCCTAATGAAATCACTCGCACTCCTTTACTGCTATTATAGCAAAAGGTCAGCGACATAACTGATGTTCAGCTTCGGCATGATTGTCCTACTTCACATTACCCATTGCTCAGCCCATAAAAAAATCAGTATAGGCCATATTGTGTGACATTTTGTCATAGTTTTTTTTTTCAGACTGTCGAAAATAACTAATTTTGTGGTGAAAGCTCAGTTTGGAGTTTACTTTGAAATGAGTATTTTATGGTACATTTGGTTCAGTTATAAGTCAGACATTTATGAGTTTGAGGGATATTAGTGGGACCCAGACCGTGACTAGGAAAATTACCCTTACTTGTAATTATGTGTTTCTTTGCAAATAAAAACCATGAAAAATCAAGACTAAAAGGATATGAAGGAATACATTACATTGTGGAATTGCAAAAAAAAATGCATTTGCAAAAAGGGATATTTTATGAATGTCTGCACTAGTCTGCTTGTTATTCATAATGGTAACAAAACTCATTAATAAGATTTTAATCACATTTCCTTAATGAAAAAACAATACATCATACAATATACTAATATAAAATATGCAATAATACTTTTGTCCATTAGTGGTGATCTCATGGGCTCTCAGGGAACAGTTACATGAATGCATAACCCCTTCTGTCATGGAAATCATCATTACGTTTTGAAACCATAATAAATAAATAAACTTTCAGGAGGGTAGATCAACTCACTAAACTATAAGAAAGGGTTAGAGATATTAATTGCCATAAAAATAGTATTAAATTGTTCATCAGGTTAAAAGACGATATCTCAAACCTTATTCATTCTTTTTAGAATCAGCTGTTTTTCTTAGGTTTTTTTTTTGGTGATAGAATGGCACTTTTTGTGATAGTTGTGTCAGTGTAATCACATTAATCCATGACTAGCTTTGTAATTAGTTAGTGCTTCTTAATTAGCTTTGCAAATTAAATAAACTGAGGGCAGAATATTACACAGGAAAAAAATTTAAGAATAATAAAAAATGCTGCAAATTCATGTGTTACATGTATTTTCTTTTCACTTTTATTTGTAACATGGTTTTGGGTTGTAAATGCTAGTAGTCTGGCATTTTTATTTTTTTTTGCAGTGAGCCTGATCGCAAGTTAGACAAAGCAACTATATAATCAAGGCATCAGCCTGTTAAAACTGCCTAAGCAGTAAAATCCAGCACGTCATCTTTACAACATTCATGCTGAGCACATCAAAGTTGAAAGAACTTCACAACTGAGACCATCACTGAAGGAATAAATTTGTGTGGTCATGATCTATGTTCTCATTGGCATGCAGAATCCTGTAGAAGCACTACCTTTCCCAATGCTACTATGTATTGCTCAGATCCCAACTTTCAGTAATGAGTTGAACTTTATTTTCTAGCTTGAACAGCTTTAAGAGATATGAGCCAGTTGAGCAATATACTAACACTAACCTAAGAATTACTTCGCTTCATTAACGGTGCTTTAAATCTCACCATACGCTAAGTCATATGTGCATGAGTGGCAGTCGTGATAATAAGTTCTGATAATTAGTCCAGAAGCTGCCGGTGGCCTAAACAGCTATTAAGTGGGTTTGCAGTTGCTTTAACATTCAACAGGCATTAACTCTCCATCGTGTAACCAGGTTTCATAAATATTCATCTAAGGAAGTTGAGTGGCGGCTCATTCAGTATTTAGTCATGCCCAATGTTAATACATGAAATATTTATTCAAAGAGAGATGCAGGTCGTAACCGGCAAGTCCTTCCAGAAACAATAAGTACATCTGAATGGATCAGAGTTTCAGTGCTTTCTCGCTCGCAGATTACCGAGCACATTTAACTCTTCATTAACAAAAGTGAGACATTTGTTGATGCCAGTCTTTACATTTCTGCCGTGTCACTGTGCTGGAGTTCTGTACTATGTAAAGGCACTAGTATCATGATCTGGATATATTTACTTGCCATAAACACTTCCTGCCAAACAGATTTCTTTGGTAGAAACTGGAACAGCTCCCTGAAAACACTGATGTTTGTTTGAATAATTCCAAAAATAGAACCCAAACAAATAGAACCCAAACTGTCGGCTTGCCTAAAGACTGCAGCATGCCGTTTGCGGTACAGTACAGCAGGATATGGTGATTTTTATTTAATAGGGAGCTATAGAAGAAGTAGTCCTGTCCAGGAGTTAAGTTTGTCTCACCCAGTGACACGCTGCATAAAAGTCAGGGCATGCCACAGCCAGCAAATCTGCGTGTTGTGTTAACTCGAGGTGGTGTAAGACTTTGTCTGCGATTAACTGAGGCTGACTCTCGGCACTGTCGATCTGCTGCTTGTCACACGGGGTGTCGCAGCAGTTTGTGTCTGGCTGGAAAGGTTTCTTCATGGCGCGAGGTGATAATTATGATGAAATGATTGACGTTTCACCTGAGCAGAACTCTCGCTGATGGCGTGTTCCATTCGCCAATGTCCCTGTTTAAGTGTCAGTTAGATGGAGGAATGCTGAGAGATGACGTTAATGGATGCTGCAAAGGCAGAGGCATACTGACAGATGTTGACGTTCCATGAAGTAGTTTTGCCTTATCACCTACCACCTGTAGGCTGTCTGTGGAGACGCACTGAGTGAGTGAGTGTGTGCGCGTGCGACTCAGTTTTATATTAAGTGTTAAGTTTCTTTCCTGTAGGAACATAAAAACACGTTTTTGTAAAACCTGATATTATTCATGTTGTTCATCTGATAATATCAATAAGCATTTTTCCTGTTTGGTGATATAAAAAAAACACTGTTTAAGCTTTAAGCTGAAGATTGAAAATTCTAATGTAATCAACCAATAATTAAGCCTAATGAATGTTAAAAGGTCGCTTAAAAAAAGCATGTCTTTTCACCACATCATTACACCCTGAATATGAAAACAACTGCATCCCGCTGCTGTTTTCTGACCAGTAAAGCGAAAAAGGCATTCGATTTCCAGCCTTTATAACCAGAAACCTCCGGCAGTTGGGTCAGAGTGCCCTGCAAATAAAGCAAAAAACAACAAACAAGGCAGATAAAAAAAATAATCTGCAAATATTAATAAAAATAAAAAAAAATGTCTCAGTGAAAAATGATTGTGTTTTGGCATAATACAACCACCCTGTAGAGAGCTCTAGCTGTGCAGTATCCTGGTAGGAATAAAGCTATTTTCTTTCTGACAGCGTATGTGGTGGTTTTTGAGGACAAGCCACCATCTTTTTTAGTAGATATGAGACCAGATAACAACAGGCGCTTATTATTTGTGGTTTGCTACAAAGAGGAGCTGTCATTAAGTAAAGGCTGGCACAGTGTGTGAGGGATTGCTCTCAGAGTAATATTACCTGGGAATTTTTTTCCCCCTCAAAATCTATTGACTTAAAACCATAAGATGAAAAGTACAATATGAATGAGCTCCTTCCAGTGATAACTAATTGAGTCATTATTTCAACATTGCTATCGTGCTTTACTGACTTTTTTTTTTTTTTATTGTTCAAGGTTGATTTATAGCTTAATATTTAGGATTAAAGTACATAAAAAAATAGGTTTTGTTAGCCAACTTCAGAATACCGTTATATCAAGTTCAAGCACCATATCCCATCACTTTTCATTGCAGAGTTAGACCTTAAACATTTCACTTAAGTATTCTACCACTTTATTTGGTTTTTTTGGGGGGGGGGGGTTTGCACACGCAAAGTGGTGGTGGAAAGCATCTGCCTAGTGAAGATATAAAATTAAACTCCTGGGGTAAAACAGCCTGCATTCTTTCTCATGGAATGAATATTTCATGGAAAGCCATCAGTGGCATATTGGGAATACTTCTCGAAAATAATTACGAGGGAAAAGGCAGGGTGATTCTGTTTAAAGCTCTATAAACATAACCCTGTTAGAGGGAAAGGCCACTGCGGGAAGAAGTTTCCATGCAGTGCTAGCTGACCAGAGTTTCCTTCCTGTGGGATTAAATTCCACTGTTGGTTCCCACAGATGGATTACGATCCACAGCTGGCACAAATGAGTGCAAGTTGCTATCACATTGCTGCAATATCATAAACAAGAAACATGACATTATGCAACCAGAGAGACAGCTTTCACAATAAGCTTCATTGCAAACGCTCTTAAAGGGAAATTCCTCCAATTTTTGCACATGAAATGTTGGTTGAGAAATCAGGTGTAGGCCTGCTGAGCAGTTGTGTAATGTTTGCTGTGCCTGCAGAGGAGCTTTGTCAAATCAGTGAAAACAACGTCCGATTATGTCATCAGATTACATCTCGACTTGGCCGTTACAATCAGGACAGGGAGTCTTAAAAATGGGAATTTTGACCAGGCGGGGAGGGTGTATCATGTAATCTGCAGTCCCCCCAAAAAAGGATATTAATTACAAACCAAAACTATCGATATTCATTTTTTGTACCAAATGTACTTGCATTCCTTTTTCTTTAAACTTTTTTAGAGTGAACACACAAACGTATTAGCCTACTCTAAGTGCAAATAAAAACTCCCCATCAAGTGTTAATCCATCGAAAACCAAAGATGGACAGACGCTGCTACAAACGTCTCATAGTGTGATGGCAGGGAGGATAGTCTTGGCCGGAGTGCTTGCAGCTCTCCTGCTGAGTTACAGCTGAACCCCCGAACAAGCGCAGGAGGGACAGGCTTTGATCCACACTTGATTTCAAAGACAGAGGACCAATGTCAATTATAATGTTCATATTTAGAGAACAACCTGAAGCTGAAGAAAATGGATGAAAACAAGAAAATTGTCTCATCCTTGACTCCTAATAACGAAAATTAAATTTGGTCACTACTGCCATGTATTAAATAATTTTATTTCCATTTACACTTTTATTTTTGTTGATGCACCTTAAATCTTTTATATTAGTTGATATGATTAGTGAGTTTCATGAACCTAAGCACAAGACTTACCTAAATCGAATCAGCAGATTGCTTTGAAATTTGCTGATCATATTTGTCGTCCCAAGAGTACGAAACATCAGCAGCTTGCTGTCCTCATCCTCTTTGCTTTAGCAAGGACAAAAAGTAAGCTTGAGAAATTGCCAGCTCGTCAGTGTGTCAGTTTTTAATGGGTGCAGTCAATACTGCACCGACATTTTGCTCAGACTTACACTTTTGGTGGTTCATTTGCTGCAAAGTCGTGGCCCGTTAGTGTCTCACAGGTTTGGTAGTCTTGTACTATAAAACAATCTTAAATTTGAGATGAATTTTTGTCCGCATGCTTGCATGTGTGGCTGCTGACATGCGTCTTTGTGTGATCGTAGAATGTGTCCAGAGCCGCCCCCCCCCCTAAAAAAAAAAAGAGCTTCTTCTTAAATTGTTGTGGCATTTTTGACAGCAATTATTTCCAAGCAGCGCAGCATAAAATTACCATTAAAATGGCTTCAAACGACATGTCAGAATTTTCTGTTGGTTTGATTCTATTTTAAAAAGCTCTGGATTTACCGATGCTCTCACTTTGCCTGAATAAATAATGAAACCCATCCTTCTGCTGGACAAAGAACACAGTAAATGAACCTCAATGAATACTGACAAGCATGTACAGTACAGCTGCCTGACATCAGAATCATCTTCTCTCTCTCGCTCAGTCGCTCTTACGTCATTCAGTAAAGCAGTTTGTTCTTTTTTTTCACTTTAAATCATTCAGCTGTTGTTACCTGTTTTTTGACAAATCTGCTTTTTAATAGGAGTTTTTTGTATCATGTGTGTGACCCAAGAAAAGGGGGAAGATGGCTGCTGTGTTTTGGTATACAAAAGTTACTTTTTTTTCCTTTTTCTTTTTTTTCAAAGGCACATTTTATTCCGAGTGATATCTGTGGATTAGTGGAAACTTAGTAGACTGCATGAGCATATTCTGCCATGGGGAAAGACATTTCATTGCATTGGGGGATTAGTGCGCTGCGTGCCTCAATCACTCACTCTTTGTTGGGATAAATATTACCAGTGTCTGGAGAACAGGCAAGCGGCTGGAATCAGTGCTTCACTTTTCGCCATGCTTGACGTGCTGCTGGGTCTTGTACTAAGTCATTACCGTAACACTGCAGGGGGAAAAGTTATGCACAGAGACGACTTCCTGAGAGCCCTCGCTGAGCCTACCGGACAAAGCCGCTAGTGTGAGGGTTATTTGAGGTCGTTCGCTTTGCCTGTTTAGCATGGGAATCGTCACTTGAGCTTACTTTAACTGACTTAATTGCTCTGACACCCTCCAGTCCCTCTGAATTTATCATCTTCATCCAAGTCCAGGGAGTGCAAGTAAAGCAATAACATCACTTGGGCCAAACCAATAGGTTATTGATTGGCAACCTATATAGAAAGGGACATGTCTCTGCTGTAATGGAGTGGGACACTAGAGTTTGTCAGGAAAAGCAGAGGTATCTACTGCTTTTTTCTTCCTGTCCTAAATTTCCTAGCTTAAGTTAATGAGAGTCAAAGGTTCCCCGCTGCACATTTCTAATTGCCCTCATGTCGGCATGTGAGATGGCAGAGAGCAGCAATTTATCGGATAAATCAACATAAGAAGGAAGCTGGTCAAGGACTGCCAAGCCACTGAGGCCCACCAACTGCGAGCTTCATCATTAGTCTGTGACTTATTTTGACCTGGCATCTAGGCGATTACAATGGGACCGAGCAAAAAGAAGCTCTGGCATGACCTGCAGCAATAGACCAGTCCCCATGCAATGATTAACTGCTGGGACTGCAGGTTCTTTATTGCCAATCTATTACTTAGGTATCCACTAGTAAACATATACCCAAATATTTTCCTGATGATCAAAGGTTCATACTGACTGAATAAAAGCCAAGCACTGGGAATTCACACGGGACCATTAAACACGTCTCATTTATACAGTTAGAAATACATTTAGAGACATTTGGAAATAATCGCAAATAACAAAGAAATTGTGCTGCTGTGTGAAAATGATAAAAGTGCACTTATTTTCTCTTTTTTAATGTACTTACTTATACTTAATTAAAGCAACAGGTTGTTGGTCATACCAATATTAATGGTCTAATGTTCAGTCTGCTCCATGTATAGAACCCAAGCAGGCTTAAAAGCCTGAAAGATGGTTCAAGTATATTATAAGTTAAGTTCTTTATAATTGTGTGTGTGAGTAAAATTGGAAAATACAACCTCCTATTTTGACGCTGACTTTTCTATGACATGAAAGTCCAGCACACATATAAAAGCTGTTATATTTTAAACCAATTAAAAAGAAACTGTAGAGAAATAAAAAGTCAAATAAGTACCTTTTCATTGAATACCCAATCTGGGATTTGGTTATAATATAATTTTAAACTACCAAATGCTTTTCTTTGCTGAGGCTATCATTTTAGTGAAATTGACTGTGAACTTGATACCCTCGCCTTCTTTAAAAATGCATAATCTTTTACACGTACAAATGCACTTAGATGAGCGGCTCCTCTCTATGTTTGTTTAAATACGGCATATAATGAAGATAATAATCTCATAGGGCAATCCCTGGAATGCAAGTCTGCTCTTTTTAACTGCTACCGTAGTAATAAAACTGCTATAAGCGCTTCCCCACCATGAATTTTTTATAATTCCTTGCCATAAATGCCAGCTTACTGTGTACCATAAAATTAAGTGAAATTAAATGCATTGAGTTTGCTAGCAGTGGGGTGAGAAGAATAGCCTGCATAGAAGAATGGTGCAGATAATTTTAGTTAATAGTTTTTAAATGGGGAAAACAACAGAGTTAGTCCAATCTGGTTGAGGCCTCTGCTGTGTTTTAAAGTTGGTTTGCCTCATATTAGTTTGAAAGACATTTTTAAAGACTGAGGCTGATGACATTTTGAGTTAATTCCACATATGCTATTTGCTCCCATGCATTGGAACGTTTTGCTTGCCGTGGTTAGGGAAAGATAAATTCCTGGGTTTAGGTAGATCCTTTGATAATTTTAGAATGTAAATTTCTCCAGTGTGAAAAATGTAACAGCTGGCACACTGCAGAACTCCAGTTTTACCTATTTGTTGCATCATGATAGCTTTAACATTTTGAGCTCCCCTCCTCTTCATCAGACAGTAATGCACAGAGCATGGCCCTATTAAATTGCATGTTGACACAGAGATGATGTGCAGGCAAAAAAACACATTGCATTGATTAAACAAATGAATAATCACTTTTATGGACTGTGCATTATTCCCTGGTAGTAGAAGCTTGTGCATAGTAAAAACAAGAAAAAGTAGATAAATTAAGTAGATAAAAGCAGATAAATAAACAAATAAATAACTAGATATAATAAAAAAAATCTAAATTAATTTAAAAAAAACATGTGAAAATAAAGAATAAAAATCTCTAAAATGAAAAAGGAAAGTTAAAAAAAAAAAATACAAAAAATACCCCCTCAAAGAAATAAAAAAAATATAAAAAAATAAATAAATAAAATAACATTTTTGAAAAACACATGCACACCCTGTCAAACTGGCATATATTTTGGGATTTTTGCTGCTGTCTACCATGTCAACTTTCCATGCCAACGTGCCATGCAAGTTGAAAATGAACACATCATGCTCTAGGTTATGCTTTTTTTTTCCTCTTAAACAAACTAGAGAAGCTTTTCCTGTGGGTCTGTTTTGTTTTAAAGCTCTTCAAATTGTTTATATAATTGTAATATTTGAGTCTTAAAAGTAAGAAAATGTCATGTGGTGCTGGAATACGTTCTTCTTGTGAGGAATATTTGCACCAGTAATGCAGCTGGTGTTTTTTTACTTGTACTTTTCCTCCAGTAATGAACCTTTCTTACTCTAGATTACTCCTAAAAACAAGTCTATTATGATGAACATTACAGAGCACTTTTATTAATGCATATTCAGTTCCTCTGTTTGGCTCAGACTCAACCAAATCACAAAGGCAGATGTGAGCGTTGCCCAGAAAGTGTCAAATTGAACTGAAGGAACAGAGAGGAAAGATTTACGAGTAACTTGGCAGGCAAGGATGAGTTTTCTTTAATAGATTGCTAACATTTTGTTAAGTCTGGAGATCTTCAAAACCATGAAAGAGGAGGAATGTTTGTTTTTGTCTTAATAGAGAATTGGACAAGGTTCTGCATTTTTTACACAAGGTAGAATTTTTAATGGAAAGGGAACTAGTGTTCTGTGACAGGCAAGGACAATGAAGAGTATCCTTGTGTCACCAGTCTGCATGTGAATGGCAAGAGCTGTTATCCTTAAACTGAGAAGACCAAATAAGCAGAACGTTATGTATTGTCAGCGAGGCATACTCATTTAGTGACACTGCATAGCAACAATAGATGAACAACTCGAATTCAGACATTAGAACATTGGCAAACAATGGGCTTGTTGAGAAAAGGTAATGGAGCCAGTAAAATCACACAAAGGGTTGAGATAAAGGGGCATTGCAGTTAAAATGCAAAATCATCAGAGCCAGCAGTGACAGAAGATATCCAGAAGCACAGGAAGAATAGGAACAAGAGTCATAAAGATGATAACACGAGGAGCGCTATTCTGATGCATCTATTCAGTTGCATGAGGCAGAAAAAAATACATTTGTTCTGAGGAGCAAAAGAAAAGAACAAGCTTCAGTCCTAAAGCTAAAACTACATTCATTAAGATCAATTAATATTAACCCTTTAAAGCCAAGTGCATCGTATTTCATATGTGAGTTTTTTAGAGTTTTTGAGATTTCTACGTCATCAGTAAATTGCACAATACATTTTTAAGTGACAAATTGCCAAAAAAAGATGTGCAAATTATTATTATTTAATTTCAATTTAGGTTGAAAATCTTAAAACCGCTTGCTGTTGCTGTGGCTAACAAATGAGTTTCATGAATGTGGAGATTCTAGGCTACACAATGAAAATAATTATTTAAAATAAGTCCAAAGAACTTTGGTGCTGAGCGGTAACCTTTCATTTTGGTATGATGTTCACTTTAAACATACAAATTTGGTTTTATTCCATTCAATTCAATTTTATTTATACGGCGCCAAATCACAACAACGGTCGCCTCAAGGTGCTTTATATTGTAAAGTAGACCCTACAATAATACATACAGAGAAAAACACAACAATTGTATGACCCCCTATGAGCAAGCACTTTGTCGACAGTGGGAAGGAAAAACTCCCTTTTAACAGGAAGAAACCTCCGGCAGAACCAGGCTAAGGGAGGGGCGGGGCCATCTGCCGTGGCCGGTTGAGGAGAGAGAAGGAAGACAGGATAAAAGACATGCTGTGGAAGAGAAACAGAGATTAATAACAAGTATGACTTTTTGAAGATGCAAACATTATCAAAGTGATTACTTATACAAGATGAGCTGCTAAAAATGCATGTTCAGCTCATCTATATCAACTAAACACCCCATTCCAGTTGTGGCAGATGACTGCCTCTCCCTGAGCCTGGGTCTACTGAACATTTCTTCCTGTTAAAAGGGAGTTTTTCCTTCCCACTGTTGCCAAGTGCTTGATCATAGGGGCGCCTGTTCTTATTATTGGAATTTAGTCTATATTAATGCAGAGTCTTTACCTTACAATATAAAGTGGTTGTGATTCGGCAATATATAAAAAAATTGAATTGAATTATCAATTATGAAATTGGGTGCTTGTGCTAGTACATTTGCCTTGATTCCTTTTGCCCTTTAAAAAACACTGTGAAGTGTACTTATCGGTGATTGCTGGTGTTTCCTTTCCACACACAAAAAAATTGTCTTTGCTTCAGTATTTCTAGATCGATTTTGTTTACTTGTAATTTGTAATTTGAGAAAACGTCGTGCAGTGCTACAAATATCCACAAATTCAACTTACATCAATACAAAGATGTAACACATATGTGGTTACACTGACGAAGAGCTGTTTTCTGGAAGGGTCGGTGCAGACGTGCCACAGCAATATAAGCTTTGGAAAAAGTAGCTGCAAAATAAGTGGAAACTGGTGGGTACAGATTATGCAAACCGCGCTTCTTTCAGTTCGAGTATTAATTTGTAGGAAAAAAGAAGTGGCGCTTCAGGGCAATAAAAGGGGGATGTGTGCAGTAAGACCAGGCTGGGCCATCCACTATTCCTTTGCTGCCATTTTGTGGAAGGCTCAAGCTGGAGCAGTAACTCATGCATGTCTGCCCTAACGCACCATTGCAGATCAAAGCATGGCTGGGTTATGTAAAGCTGAAGGGGCTAATAGAGTGACCACATCCAATACAAAATATATTACAGTGCATTTGCCTCTGACAGGGATTGATGGGGTACATTATCCAATGAAATTGAGGGTTTCTGCAACACAGGCATAACACTGCTTAGTCCAGTAGGGCCCATGTGCTGTGCTACTGTGGAGCACCAAAGCATATGGTTAGATTTGCACATTTGGTAAGTTGTATTTCACCATAAATGGAATTCAGACCATGTTTTGGGAAGCAGATACAGTTTCCAAGTCCTACTCCATTTTTGTGATGGAGTCTATAAACTCAGTCTAACCTAATCACGTCTTGTCGTCTTGCCCGTTTTATTTTTTTCAGTAGTTTTCGCAGTTAACTGAGAGTAGTTAGCATATGTCGTACCCATCAACAACACAGATGTGTTGCTCATGTAAGTAGGATAATAACAACATGTGTCAATCGTATCCATGCTTGTCCCCGTCAATTTGTTCTTTTTTTTTTTTTTTTTTTTGTTGTATTTTTTTTTAA